>JAOTRH010319239.1:0-37566 GCA_034768845.1 Heliamphora exappendiculata
TTTATAAAAGTTTTTTTATAAAAATAGTTTTTTCTAATATTTTTTAAAAATTTTCTATAATTTTAATAAAAACAAAAACAAAGCAAAAAAAAAAAAAAGTTTACTAAAGATTTTTCAAAAATTTTCTAGAATTTTTCTTAAAAAAAAAATTTCTAGGATTTTCTAAAGTTTTCTTTCCTAAATTTTTCTATAATTTTTGGGAAAATTTCTAAAAAGTTTTGACAAACTTACTTTTTGATAAAAATTACCCCTTTAGTTATTATATCCCAAAAACAAAAAAATAAAAAAAATTTCCCTTAATTTCTATGCTAAAATAAGTGCCATATTTTATTATTTGTTAAAAAATCCTAGGTGTCTCTACTGTTTTAATCTCCATTGCAAAACTCTCTAAACTAAGACATCAGTATCACACCATCATCAAAATAAGACACCATTCATCATCATATCAAAACACATCATCGTCATTATCATCATATGGGGGATCCTAGGTATGCGTCTAGATTTGATAAATCATGCTTTGGTATTTAAAACAGTAAGATATGGTATATACTGAAGGTCACTAGCGAGAGATATGGTGGTCAGGCTCTCGGAGAAGAACGTCAGCAGCAACCGCGTCAGCAGGAGGCTCGTAGCGTCTCATCCCGCGGTATTCTATGCGACGAGGGACCGAATCGTAGGTTTGTGGGTCAAAAAGTGCTAGATCACCCTCTCCACCGTCTGGATCTAGAAAATCAGCCATCGCGACCTCGGCAGTAGCATCAACAGCCGCCTGAGCCTCAGCAGCTGCTCGCGCCTCCTTCTTGGCTACCTGGAGAGAGGCACACTCAGCCTCAAGAAGGAGAGCATCCATTGCAGCATTCGGCTGCGTAGCGGTGACCCCACCGGCGGGCTTTCTAGTGGATGTATCCCTGAGAACCCACATGGAGGAGCTCCTAGCAGCAAAGGGCCCTGACGCGGCCCCAAGTCATCATCTCCTTGGCCTGAGCCCGCCATAAAAAAGAATGGAATCACGAAAAGTAGTGTAAACATCTTGGTGGAGTATGCAAGAAGCGAGAAGAAATAAGAAGGAAGAGTTTGAGAGCACAGGGGAGTTAGAGAGAGAAAGATGAGAGCGTCTGAAAACTAGAGAGAGTGAGAAAAGCACAAATGAACCTAACCCACGTGCCTCAAGGTACCTTATCCGCGTTCGGAGGTGGCGGCCGCCACCTTCTATTATGGCGACCGCCAGGTTGGCGAAGAAGCACATGGCGACCGCTACGTTAGAAGGATTTACACCTGGCGACCGCCATGTCAGAGGAATTTGGTCCCGGCGGTCGCCATATTGTCAACCGTCACGTCACATCCATCATGGCGACCGCTATGTCAGAGCATCATTATGGCGTTTTGGGTTTCTTAAGGGGTTGTTTGGGCAATTTTTGTTGTTATAGATACGTTTATTATCTTTTAATATGTTTTTATTGTAAGTGTTTTATTTCATCTTTGTGTGTACCTTATTAATAAAAATAATTTTCAAAAACACATAAATAATTTTGTTTTATATTATTTGTATCCTTAAATTTTTTTTTTACCGCTCTTTGTGGTTTCCTCCGATAAATTTAATTTTAAGCCGTAACTAGGCATTTAATTATTTTTATCTCACGCCTTGTTTCGAATTTTTAGGTCTTAACTCGACCTATTAATTCGCGGTTTCCTCCGATAAATTTAATTTTAAGCCGTAACTAGGTTTTTAATTATTTTTATCTCGTTTCAAATTTTTAGGTTTTAACTAGACCTATTAATTCGCGGTTTTTCTCTGATAAATTTAATTTTAAGCCGTAACTAGGTTTTTAATTATTTTTATCTCGTTTCGAATTTTTAGATTTTAACTAGACCTATTAATTCGCGATTTTCCTCTGATAAATTTAATTTTAAGCCGTAACCAGACTTTTAATTATTTTTATCTCACCCCTTGTTTCAAATTTTTAGGTCTTAACTTGACCTATTAATTATTGGTTTCCTCCGATAAATTTAATTTTAAGCCGTAACTAGACTTTTAATTATTTTTATCTTATCTCGAATTTTTAGGTCTTAACTCGACCTATTAATTCGCGATTTTTCTCTAATAAATTTAGTTTTAAGTCGTAACTAGGCTTTAATTATTTTTATCTTACGTCTTGTCTCGAATTTTTAGGTCTTAACTCAACATATTAATTATTGGTTTTCTTTCGATAAATCTAAATTTAAGTCATAAATTTGGCTTTTAATTATTCTTATTCCGCTTCCATCCTGAAATTGTGAGGTTTTAACTCGACCGATCAATTGCTTTCTCGGTTAAGGTAATTTCATGGATCTTAACTCGATTCTTTTAAAATTATCTCCAACCGAGTTCTTAGATCTTAACTCGATCTTTGACTTGTTTACACTCCCTTTAAAGATCTTAACTCGATATTTAGGATTTTTTTGATCATACCCGCATCTGCATCATATTTCTTGCATCCTTGCATATTGTCCTAGGAACTACGTTTTGGTCTGATCCCTAGCAAGAGGGGAGTATGTAGGCAACTCGATTAAAATTGAAGTACGACTAACATCATATGCATGCTTGTGTATTTGTGGCCTAAGATTGACGGCTTGGTCAAATGGTTGTTGTCTCTGGGTCTTTGATATAACCTGCTTCACGTGTTTCTATACAAAGTTATATCAAAGAGGGGCAACTGTAGACACCCCAATTTGATCCCACCCAATCTTAGGTAAATCCGATGATGAGAACAGGTTGAACAAGTGCTTCAGTTCAATCATCGAAAAGTGATCCAAGCTCGATAATTGAACCCGACCATCAAAAACCTTCAAAACCAATGAAGTTATACCAAACCATCGATAACTTGTTGCCCAAGTCATTGCCAGAAGTGGCGACCGCCATTTTAATTATGGCGACCGCCAGTAGAACCTTGTGGAATCTTTTCTAACATGGCGACCGCCAATTCACTTTGTGGCGGCCGCCAACTCCAAATGACCTGATGTATCTAAAAACGTGTCAACATCTTATTAGTTGAAGAACTCTATAAATACTATACATCTGTTACGTTTTCAAGGACAGAATTTGAGTGTTAGGTTTTGAGAGTGAAGTTCTGCCGAGGCGTCGAGCAATTCTGAGCCCCGACGCCGAAGCCCTGCCGAAATACCGCAAACCGAGTCTCTGAAATCCTGAAGCCCTAGCTTGGATCACCAACCGAGAATTGGATCACCGAAGCACTACTTCTCCTAATTTGAGGATTCTTTTAGCAATCCAGGTATTCCGTATACATTCTCACCTCGTCCACGTATTTGTTTAAATCTTATTCTAGTTTGTAAGTAATGTACTTAGTCTAAATCACTTAATTCATGCCATAAATTCAATTTTATATTATTTGTTCATTTTATTTATTTACCCACTTTACACACTCACACTTAGCACATTGTTATTTTTCATTCATTAATTAGTGTTAACATAATTTAACAGTACGATTAATGATGTCGTTATTGTTATAATAAAAACACTTACATAAAAATAGTTGCAATTGTCAATATTGTGCTTATTTAATGATAATTTTTTTTAATTTAGTGTATTTTTTCTATTTCTGTATTTTCTAGATTAGTTAATAGTTAATTTAATGTTATTATTTCGTTTTCTCTTCTTTAACACTAATGTCGTATTTAGTTTAAAGTTCCTTTTCTTTTAAGCATTTATGCAATTTTCTTTTAATACATCATTTTTTTATTAATTTAATGTTTTTTTTTTTTAAGAATTAGTTTAATGTTCTTTTTCTAGCACTTATATTTCTTCTTCTTTTCTTTTCTTTGTAATATAGCTTACTTTCTTTTTCTTTCAATGTAGCTTTAAATTTTTTTTAATACTTTATTTTATTTTATTTTATTTTATTTTTAGCATTAATGTTCCTATTCTAGCTTTTATTTTCTATTTCTTTTTCTTTCAATAGTAATGTAATTTTCTTTTAGCATTTTTTTTTCTTTTATTATTTAGCTTTATTCACCTAATAATGCAGCACTTTTGTCACGCCCCGAGCCCCGGGGACCCGTGAACCTATCCCAAACCATCTCATACAGGAAATTACCCAAGTAAACATTTGTCTCATTAACGACTTGAATTCAAATGTATTAAAAGAAATAAAGGTTTTCGATAAATAACCATATCCTCATACATACAAAAATTACAATCGCTTGCTTTGGGTTCCCAAATGCCCCCTTACAACCATGATATCATTACAGTAATCCATTTCAACTTATATACAAACATGATGTAGAATAACAAAAAAAAATAAAAAATCTTTCTTCAAGCCCTTCTCAAAGTGCTTTTCCTGCCTTGATTTCGCCTCTAGTCCTCAAGACCTGAAATGGTTTGGTAAATATACATGAGCCGAAGCTCGTAGGATATAGATTAACTTAGATGAAATGCATGATTTGTGATGTGTGATGGGTGCAACCGAAGAAAAATACAAATTTCATAAATTTGTCATTAATTCCCACACGCACACCCACACATGCCAAGTTATTCATTCATTAAACCTTTTTCAACATATTTCTTTCTTTTACATTTATTCTCGTTTCTCGATTTTTCACGAAGATCAAATCACATTTTTATTACCTCGTTTATCACAAAACTTGTATCACAATTAATGACCCCGGTATCGGGTGCAGCTAATAGAAACCACCTCCCTGTTCCCCCAATAGGCTACGCGAAACCATTGAGTAATAGACAGCTCTATAACTAACCACGACACAACACCACGTTTTCGGCGCTAACCCGTGGGAACGTGGTCCCCATCTTGCGCAAGTTTTTGGTCTTTCACCGTGGACCCGCCAGGCCAACTTAATTCATGAACCTTTGCGGGCTTTCACTGCAGGACCGCGGCTCCTCATTATGCATGAACCTTCGCGGGCTTTCACCGCAGCCCCTCATTATGCATGTTCCACATTCAACCATAGGGTTTCAACTCAAGTTAATAGTTTCATTATATAGTTTCTCATAATTCACATCATTACTCAATGTCACTAAGTACCAACATAAATTTTAACCCAATTATAATCATATTATATGTCGTTTAAGTACTCAAATTCTCTTTCATAATTCATGCAACACGCATCATAATATCATTATAAAACTTTCCATATATCACTTTTTCGTTACCACGTCATAAGGTATCAACACAAAACTTATTCAGTAAGGACCATATCATTTAATGGGAAAGGGATGCACCCATCATATGCATATACATGTGTATACAAGGTAAAATCCATGTTTTTTTCCTAAAGCTTAAACTCTTAAACGATAACCATGTCACTACATAGCTCCCAATTTCCCATATATCATACTTGTTCTCAAGACCTTAGTTACATGTCAAAAACCCATATTTATCGCAAATACAACCAATTGGTATGATACTAGCATCTCAACCCAAGTGTAGTGAGATAGGTAAATTTATAGTCCAAGAGATAAGAAATTTGATAAAAAGGTTCAATATTGATGAAAATATACTTTTTCGAAGCATTTGGCCAAAATTGAGTAAAAGATAGTTAAAAAAATTTGACATACTCTCACTATTTTGATCATAGCTTTTTCTATAAAAAGAATTTTCTTGTGAGAGTAGTCTTGTTGAAAAGAGGACTTCCGGGGCTTCAATTTGAGTAAAAGAACGACCCAATTCAAAGTCCGAATGAGGGAGATATGATCGAACAAAGTTGGCCCTGCGCAGTCAGTCCGCTCGAGCGGACGTCGGGGGCTCGAGCTCCCAACTCTCTGCCAGTTGAGCGGACAGGGCTCCGCTCGAGTGCGCTGGTGCCCGAGAAAAACTCAAATTTTCTCCTATTTCGTGTTTCTAACATCAAATCTCTCAAACACTCACAAATTAAGCTTCAAATCCCAAATTCCAGCATAAAACCTTAAGTTCCAAGTCACACAACCCTCTTTTAACAACAATTTTGCAAAACCATGATTAAATCACATCTCCAAGAGACCCATTTTCATAAAACCCAACTTAAATCACACACATCTATCATGTAATCAAATCTCATATGAAATCAACTTGGTTTTTACATATGTAAGCAAAATATCAACCAAAATCAACAAAGACATATGAGAGAATTTAGATCCTACCTTAGATTTGCATAAAAGCTTGAGTTTCCCCCAATTTCTTTCTTTTAGGGTTTTGGTTGTAGATTATCTTGACTCTTAGAAGCTCAATCTCCAATCTCTTTACTCCAAAGCTTGATCTCCATCTTCGGTGGCTCTCAATCTAGTTTAGATCTTCAATTTCCATGGTGGAAAATTAGGGTTTCTCTCTCTCTCTCTCTAGAGATGGAAGAAGGAAAGAAGAAAAGAGGAGAAGAGGAAATGAGTCTCTCTTTCTCTCACGTGGCACATATATATATATATATATATATTCTCTCAAAATATTTTCATGGTTCGAGAATATTCTAAACTTCTCCCGATAGTCTGCTCAAGCAGACCCCCACTGCTCGAGCGGTAATCCCAGAACTGAATTCTTCAAAATTTACTTAAATTTTCACTTAATCCTCCAATTTTGTTCACATCTAAATATTTGAATTTCTCCATTAATTTAGCCATATCAAAATCATTCATCACCATGTATCTTCACTCCACTTTCACCCATCGTTAGGTTCACCAATAGCGAGTAAAATTTTACGGCACCCATGTCCAAATTTAATTTCTTATCTTATCTTACCGAAATATAAAAGAATAAAATAAGCAGGTACCAGGTCCTTACAACTTTAATTTCTTTAATTTTATTTCACTTTTATTTCCTTATAAAAATTTCATTTAGCACTTCTTTTCTCCTAATATTAGTATTTATAAAATTTTATTTATATTTTTTTTCTTTTATAGTTTTATTTTCTTTTATCATTTTTTTTCTCTTATTTCATTAAATTTAAAAATCATAAAAAGATTCTTAAGCTATGTTTTAATAATTAACTTAATTTGTATTTTTTTCTTTTAATAATAGTATTTATTTTACAAAACTCCATTCTCGTTTTCTCTTTTTCTTATCACCATAACACTTTTTTTTTATTTTGTTAAAACAAAAAACTATAAAAAGATTTTAAGCTAATTTTCTTCTTCAAATAGAATTGCAATTTTCTTTTTTTCATTTTCTTATTTTCTTTTCATAAAAATGTAAAATAGTTAGTTTTATTAGTAACATTTTGTAACCTTTTCATTTGGCACATTTTCTTTTGCAAACTTCTTTTTCATTTTCTTTTTCTTCTCAAACTCTCTTTTGTAAAAAAAAAATCTTTACTTTTGTTTTCTTTCTTTTAATTATTTTGATTAAACTCTTTTTGTTAAGATACTTTAGGTAGGTTTTCTTTTATTTGACAAATCCTTATACATCTTTCATTTTTAGTATTTATTATGTTCATGTTTTTCTTTTTGAGTGAATATTCGCAATATGCATATTTTGATTTTTTTTTAGTATAGTTTAAGTCATTTTATAGAAAATCATATTTAGGTCATTTTATCATCGTGTTAGCTTATTTTTGCTATTTTATTTGAACAATGCTAGTTTAGGTTATTTTGATAAAATTGCATGTAGGAGTTTTCATGTATCCTTTAGATAGAAATTGCATGTCATAGGACTCAGAATTTTTCTTTTGACACTTAGTTGTTTTGTAGTGTTATGTATATATTTTATGTATTTTTTATATTTAATTTTGAGTGTTCTCTCTTTGCCTCTATTTTTTTTACTTGCATGCATTTGAGAAATTCTATTAAGGAACCAACGATAATTTGTAGAAGTCAACCTTACGGTTGGGCGAACGGGGTACTTAACACCTTCCCCAATTCGTACCTTAACCCCCGAACCTTCTTTCTCTGGTTAACGTTTTAAAGATCAGTAGCTAATTTTGTTTTTCTTAGTTTTTCTCAAATACTACGTGGCGACTCTATTTTCAACAAAAGGAATTTTTAAATTTTAGTTTTCAAGGTATTAAAAGATTTTTCTAAACACTCTTTGAATTCCTTATTTATAAATATTTTTCAAAATGACCCCTAAATCCCAACACCATACCTATCTGTTGCTGTAGTGTCTTCATCTTTATGTTGTCGTTGCTCCTCCACTGCCTTAATGCCGCCCATGGCTTCAGTGACTAGCTCCCCCTAAGTAGGTTGCTCCTTCCCTCTATCCCCCTTCTTTATTTCTTTTGACCAATTGGGGTTCATGACATTGTTTACTAATTTTGCTAAATGACTAAATTATAGTTGTGAGGCAAATGCACCATTTGTGCTTATGATTGGAAGCCACTCTGATTGGAAGTCAACAGTAACATTGGATTTGTGAGCTTCCATGAGTACAGAGTTGTAGAAAGGTTGTTAAGGTTTGATTTCTTGTTCTTTGTGAATTTTTTGTTCTCATGATCTTGCTTGATTGCCAGTGGTACTGCACTAGAGAAGGGTTATCATACTCTCTTGTTTTTTCGAAGACTTCTACTGGTAATTTACTTTGATTATGCTATCTTCTCTTTCTCCCCCAATCTCAGAAAATCATAATTTTAATGATGTCATGAGTCCTCTTTGTTACTGTAAATACTTTTATGTAGTACTAATAAATTTAGAATAAATTACATTAATCTCTTTTGAGATTAACTAAAAATACAAGAACCTCTACTGTAATCTTTAAAATAACACTGACCTCTATTCTGTTTTACTTTTATATTTCATATGCTTCTTTCCGTTAGTTGATCATTACAAAACTTGACGAAACTTATAGATATTATTAATTATTTTATATTTTATTCATATTTACTCTTACTTATATTATTAATACAAAAAATTAGTCTTAAATCTTTAAAGTAGTATCGATTTTATTTTTCATCTACCATAAAAAATTTTAACGCGTAAGATTCAATTTTAACGCGTGAGATCCAGTTGGACGCTTGAACAAATAAATTTATCTGTGCAATTTTCAAAATATACAGATAAATTTATCTACTTTACATAAATAAGTATACAGATAAATTTATCTGTTTGAAGAATACTGTACCTTTTCAAAACACGTATAAAGCACAAATATAAATTTATCTGTCTTGCATAAATAAGTAGACAGATAAATTTATCTATATGAAAAACATTGTGCATTTTCAAAAAACGTATAAAGCACATAGATAATTTTATGTATCTTATGTAAATAAGTAGACAGATAAATTTATCTGTCAAATTATGCTTGTTTTACTAAACAGATAAATTCAATTTAGCATTTATTAATGTTACAAAAGAACAAATTGTACTTATTTTACGAAATAGATAAATTTATCTATATGCATTACATATAAATTTATCTGTTTGTGTTAAATTTATATGTATTGTAGACGATTGAATCTCGCATGTTAAATTTTTTATTAATGAACTTTTCGCGTTAAAATTTATATTTTTAAACCTTTACTTGAAACCCCTTGTTAATATACTATTTTATCTCTCTATGGAGCCATGGAATGATATTCTGAGAGCTCATAGTGAGCTTAAAACGAAGAAAGATGGGTGAGAAATAAACTCCTATTTACGATCAAGCTAGATAATTAGAAATCCTAACCCTTTGATCTTATTGCAAAAAGAGATAAAGGGGAAGGGGAAAGGGGATAAAACTAGATCAAGATTTTCAGTTAGGGTTAAAACGACCAGATCGAGATTTTTCACCAAATTGAGATTTTACATCGTCAAAAGTAAGGGTTAAAACCAAAGAAGGGGGCGTTGACGAAGGTTGCCGTCGATGATAGATAATTACTCTTGTTGATGGATAATAATTCCCCTGATACATTCAACATTCATGTACAGAAAACAAAATAGGCAGAAGAAGTATACAGATGTGCGTTCCATGGTAAGAAATGGTGAGGCTTAGATCTGTGTAATGACACAGACGACAAAACGGATTATTTCTCCTGTTGATGAATAATAATTCCAGTACTGATACCTTCAAAGTTTATGTACAGAAAACAATATAGGCAGAAGAAGTATACAGATGTGCTTTCCATAGTAAGAAATGGTGAGGCTCAGATCTGTCTAATGACTCAAGCAACAAAGCGAATTCGTCCCCATAGCTACATCTTTGAAGTTCGGGAAGATGGAGGCCAGTTTTTTGCCATTGTAGCCATCGACGCCAAAGCTCTAGTAGTTCAGATGTGTTGTCGAGTGTTCAAATCCGGCGGCAGAAGCAACCAGTGGTTTATTACTCAGATCGATGACATTACCATAATTAATTGGGGAAGATTAGGGTTGGGATTAGGGTTGGGATTAGGGGAGATTAGGGTTGGGATTGAGGGAGATTACTCAGATCGTTGAGAAAACTGTCTTGAACTGTTCTTCAGTCCCAAACGGGAAGGCCCATAGGTTAATTTCAGTCCCATGTGAACATTCATGCATTTTTGTGGCTTGTGCATGATAGATCTACCTTACGAAGCTGAGAATTTGATGGAAGAGATAACAAATTAATTTACAATTCGAACCATCTGCTTTTCTTCAAATAATGTAGTAATTTAATCTTTTGTTTTTTGGTAAATTTGTGTTTTGAAGGTGATCAATTCAGAGGCTTGTTTTGGATTTTCAAATTTAAAATCGTTGATTTTTTGTGTTGTTGTGCTGTGTTTTTTTTTGGGTTTATTTGACATCCACTGTGGATTTCTTTTGTTGTTATTGAATACTTCAGATTCAAGAATAGTTAAGATAAAAGTAAAATTGTAAAAGACAATTTTCTGTTAACGGCATATTTTTAACAAATCTAAGAGGAGAAGTCAATATTATTTCAGAAATTACTGGAGAGATTCTTGTATTTCCAGTTAACCTTAAAGGAGATTAATGTAATTTACCCTTAAATTTATATATTCAGATGCAATTTACTTGTTTTTCTCTAACTATTAGTTATGAAATATATGTTTTTTAGTTCAGTCAAAAAATATTAGGGGGAGAACTAAACCTAAATTAACATAAGATGTGGTATTAAGAAAATATATGAACTTATTAAAACTAATTAAAGATAAAACTCTTAACAGAATAAAATTGCGTAAAAAGATTCATACAGTCGACCTCAATTAATTGTGATAAAGACTTAGTTTGATTTGGTTTAACCAAATGATGTAGAAATATAAACTGCAAACAAAGCAGCGAACCTGTTAGATCAATTTCGAATATAATTTGGTTTAACCAAACGATGTAGAAATTTAAACCGCAAACAAAGCAGCAAACCTGTTAGATCAATTTCGAATATACTTTGCATGTAGTCTAAAAAGTACAAACTCAAGTTATATTTCTTGAAAAAAAAGTTTCAGTCATGTGAAATTCCATTAGCTATATAGCGTGATGGTAAGATAAAAGAAAATCATAAGGGATAAACATTCAACCTTGTCAAAAGGGATAAACATTTTCTTCCCAAATCTGAGTCCTAGACTTCTCAAAGTGATACAACTTCATCAACAATACCTCTACCTAGCTTTCATCTTTAGACAATCACTTCTTGTTCTCATTTATATCTTCTCCATTGTAAGCATAGCAAGTCTTTGGGGCATATGATATGCAATTTTTCATCACATGCTCTTTTAACCCAATAGCTGGTGTTGATGCCCTTAATTGCTTGAATGACTTAAATCCCTCAAAGGAATATGTACTTTCTTCCATGTATTTTTGAACAAACTCAATGACCAACAAATTTCTTGGGTAGAGTAACTATTTTATTTTTTTTGACATGACAAATTGGGTTGTGTAAAATTAATGAATTTTAATCAAGTTGTCCTAGTTGTTGTTTCCATTAGGTGTCTATATGCTTTTTATGCTACCCCCTCTGTTTATCTTTGTTATTTCTTTTTATTCTTCTTTTATTTTTCTTCCCAACCTTTTTTTTTTTTTGTGCAATGAACCAAGACAATCTGGTTATTCATCAAAAAATTTTACTTGGTTTAACTTGGCTTGGTATAAATTTTGGCTTGGTTTAGTTTGGAATAAAGTTTATTGATTTTACTTATCTAGATTTTTTAGTGAATTTTCTATTTAATTATTTTGTTTTCAATTTTTTTTGCATCGAGACAAATTTGAGAAGAAAAATTTGACCAAAATATTAAAAACGACGGAAGACATGAAAAAACCAATAAGCTATTTTGTTTTATAATTTTATTTTTAATAAATTTTTTAATTCTTTTTTTTTATCAATAAAGACTCGATTTGGCTCCAATTAACGGCTTGTTTATAATTACTTGTATTGGACAATACCTTGTGTATCTTAACTATCGTTATTGCTACATAGATTAGCCTTTTTGTTGAGACTATAGTAAGTATTATGTTAGGTTATTAAACGAAGCCAAAACTTATTTTTATGATTCCACTTATTGAGACGAATAGAAAAAAAGTAAATTTTTTTAAAACAAATAAAAGATAAAACTAGAAACTATAAACTAAATTATAAAACAAAAAACTATCATAAACCAAGCATAATAAGGATTTTAGAGCTTGTTTGGTTCTTGCGATTAAGGGATTGGATTGAATTAGTAGTTCAAGCATAATAAGGATTTTAGAGCTTGTTTGGTTCTTGCGATTAAGGGATTGGATTGAATTAGTAGTTCAAAGAATCATATTGTCCTGTTTGTGGAGCAAAATATGGGCAGAACTGTTAATCCAAAAGGATTATGAATCCATGTGAGGGATTAGTCCGGGGAGGAGGGTTGGGATAAGGAATGAGGGGATTAGTAGGCCAAGGGGATAAATATCCTATTTGAGGTAATTGCTTATATGTTTACTTTATTTAATTTATTTTTGTTTTTAGTAAATATTTTTTTGTCATTTAGTTAAATTGTTATATTTTTAAAACTTCTAATTGAGGCAAATTATACAAGTAAATTTTTTAATAAAAATATAAAAAAATCATGAAATATAAAAATAAGCCAAATTTATGTGGCTTAATTTCGTCTTCAGTAAACGTATTTTCCACTTTCAATCTTAATTTTTTATTTTTTGGGTTCATCTCATCGAGACAATTCAAAAAAATAAAAAAATTAAGTCAAAAGATGAAAAAAATCTAGAAAAGACAAAAAAAAGCAAAAATTATGATATTTAGCCCAAAACCCAGGTGGATTGAAATTGTAGTTCAGGAGTAGTTTGGTCATCTAGATATTTATTCTAGTACAAGGTGTTAAAAACAAATATGGAATTAGATGATTATTCTTTAGTCCAAAGTATAAATCAATAAAGAAAAAGCAAAAAAAAAGTATAATTCAATAAATAAAAAACATACAATACATGGGATAAAAATTAGGCTGATTAATCCCAAGATAACTTATATCAAGACATTTAATCATTGAACTCCATATATTTTCATTTCTCGTCACTCCCGAAACAAACTAGCCCTCAATTTGAATTTGGACAAACTAAAATGTTTGCATTATAACTATCAAAAAAATGTGTGCTTTTATAATGTAATTTTTTTAATAAGATTTTATAATGTAATTATTGTTTATAAACTAGTGTGTGGCCGGCATGCAAAGCACGTCACCAAATGCCCGATATATTGAATATAATTTTATTATGAATATAATTTAATCTTGAACTCTAGTTATTATAAATTTTTAAAAGTGAATATAGGTTGCTTAATAAGGTGCCCAATGACATTGTCTTAATTACTTATGGAAGCAAGGGCAAGCAGATTTTCCAACATCTGCTCCCACAACAAAATAAAACTTGAACAGGGGAAACTGATACCAATCTCACTTTCACCTGAACATCTAATTTCTTTAAATCAAAGCAAGGCATTCTGAGTTTCTAGAAAAGGAATATGTTGATGAAGTAGGTACCATTAATATCGTCCACAGTGACAAGGGAAAGGTGTAATAATACTGCAGCTTTAATGAAATAGGACTTTACCAGTTCAACAAGAACCTCCAACCTTGTCAGCAAGTGCCCTACATAATTATAGTTGACAAATCTCGATTTTAGTCTTACAAACAAGTATACAAAGTATATGAATATAAACCTAACAATTTAGTTCGGAGAAGTCAGAATAGTAAGCAAATACGTGATGAAACAAGAAAAGAAAAAGTACACTAAAAAACCTCCAACCAATATTATGTTGAAAGTGCATGAATATATGTAATAAGTTTATAAAGAGCTGCCCTTCTCATTTAGAAAAAAATATTCCATGCCCTTGGGGGCAATGCCCTAAGGGTATGAAATAACTGTTCTTTAGGGATGCCACTTTTAAGAAATAGGTTAGATATATTAGCTTCTTTAATCTCGTATTTAAGAGGGTAGCATTGCCAGATTTCCTTGAATTCATGAAATATACCAAATTAATATAGAAAGTAAAACAAATCTTATCAGTTGCTCTTCATGCTTCTTACGGTCTCAGTACTCCATTGGGCATAACAAAAGGTTCTGTAGTTGCCTTTCATAAAAGGGTGCTGTTAAAGAGAACCCAATGAGCTTTGAATAATAGCCTAATAAAAATAAAAAAATTTCAATAGCAATACATTTTTTGGTGTAGGACCTATCACTTTCACAGATATTAATACCCTTTGCACGTATATCTATACATTATATATCTTTTTACCACAACTCAATGGGTTTCAGTTAGCATTTTTCTTCATAAAATTATACAATAAAAAGCGGCAAGATAAGCAAGCAAAGTAAAAAAAAATCTAGGAATTACCTGGCCTTCAGAAGCATTCCCGCCAACATCTAGAAAATTGGTAAGTGTTCCCGCACACAACTTAATTATTCCATTGTAGCCATTGCCAATCCAGCATCATTCACCATGCAACCAATTTCACCATCCAGGCCAATATAATTCAAATCTCCTTTTGTGGCAGCAAACTGTCAGAAGTTGAAGATAACAAAAATGGCATAGCATGCAAGAAAAAATGCATAGATGAAGAGTTACAAGCACTTGTAAGCTAGTGACAAGTTTTATTTTCTTCTTTCTTAGGCTTTGCTCTTCTGGTACGTGAACGTGATTTACCCAAAAAATTGAGTCTATATTGTATTTTTTTTCTTAAAAGACGCACGGTCACCTGCATCTCAACCAAGACTTGAATCTTAAACTTCCTCTTTCAAGGATGGCAAGAGATGACATTAAAGTAACTACAAGAAAATACATTTTTGCCGATCACTTTTGCCGACCAAATGAGTTTGGTCGGTGAAAGTATAGGCTTTCTACGACTAAATACGTTTTGGTCGGCAAAGGTGCAGACTTTCCGCGACCAAATACACTTTGGTCGGTGAAGCTACCATTTTTCGCGACCAAACCCAGTTTGGTCGGCGAAAGTCTATAGTTTTTTGCGGCTAAAGGCGATTTGGTCGGCAATAGGGTCGAAATATCCACTACCGAATCCATTTTGGTCGGCAAACGTATATGTTTTCGCGACTAAGAATGGTCTAGTCGGCAAAAGTATAATATATTATAAATATATATGTATCCCCGTCAAATGTACCCAATCCTTTATCCCGCCAAATCAATTTTCCTAACTTGCCGCACGCCTCTCAGTTCTCCCAAAGGACCCAAACCCTTGTTCTCTGCACGCCCGCGCCTCTCACGCAATCGGCCTCCCCGACGCCTCTCACCGCCGTCCTTACTGCCGACCTCACCGTCAACGCCTCTCACCTCCGTCCTCACCGCCGCGCGCCTCTCAGTTCTCGCAAACCCTTGTTCTCTGTACGCTCGCGCCTCTCACGCAACCGGCCTCCCCGACGCCTCTCACCGCCGTCTTCACCGCCGACGCCTCTCACCTTCGTCCTCACCGCCAACTCCTCTCACCGCCGTCCTCAACGCCACCGACTCTTTATATCTAACTCTCGCTGCCGATCTGTCTCGCCGTTGTCTCATCGTCGGTGCCTCACGTTGTCAATCTCAGATTTTCAAAACTTCTTGGTAAGTTCTCCTAAATCGCCGGTCTCTCACGTTTCGTGGGTTTCATGATTTTCAATACATGATTTTCAATACCTGATTAATTTGAATGGATAGAAATTTAAGGGTACTATATATGAAGCTAGTTTGGGATGTATATGGTATTTTGGGTTTTTTTCTTTCAAAATAATTTAAGATAGTAAAATCCCTGCAGAGTTACAGAGGTGTGCATCTGAGAAAATGATACTTATCACTTTGGATATGTGCATGTTTATTGATTTCTCCATAAGACTGGCATCAAATTCTTATTCTCAGACGTGTAAGAAGCAGTTGATCAACATTCTGTTGCGATTTTACCTTTCGTTCAATGAAATCTCTCAAAGTGATTATTTTACAGGGTTTGCCTCATAACTAGACCGTTTTAAATTTTATAAAATGGAAGTTGAAACAACTTTTTTTACCGGTTTTGATTTCCGACTTGATTTGTGAGTATTTATATTCGCTACTCTTAATTAAGATTTTAATCTTTGCATTGTATTATTTCCCTCGTTATGAATCCTTATTTGGTTACCAATCATTGACCTAAAAAACGTTGTTTAATCGGAAATTATTTATTATTTTTATAATTTTAGGTGACATGTTAAATGTGTTATTTTTGTTTTTTATTTTTGTAATTAAAGTAGATTAATATTATTCTATTTGAAATTATTTTAGCGACTAATCATATTCGTCGGCAAAAGTATATAACTCAGAGGTCTTTGGCAACCACCGTGAATTTGGTCTGCGATGGTCTTTGCCGACAGTCCTTTGCCGACAACAATGGCGACCAAAAATTTGGTCGGCAAAGGTGTATTTTTTTGTAGTGAGTAAACAGCTGGTGTTATATGTCCAGATTCAATCATGGCCAAAATAACCAAAGCCTTAAAACCAATTACCAGTGCTACCATTTTGTATATGTCAAAGTACTAAAAATTATAATCAATCCTCATGAGAATCCTCCTGATTAGGATCACGAAGAGCAAATATCTCCTTCTGATGGAAAGCAGCATTATCATCAAAGTTCAGCTTTGCATCACTAGCAACCAACTTGTTATGAGAAGTTTCCGCAATTGGATTGATCGGCCGAAATGTAACAAGGTTCAAGCTAAGATATTAGACAAAAAGTTCTTACAGATACCATGACTATAAATAATAAAATTTGAGCTGTGGTCATTAGAAATATAAGGCTAATGCTTACTTCAAACAGTGTGCAGTCAGTTTCATGAAAAAGTTGCATAACCTTCAAACCCATGGATTAGTTAAAGTTCAAATGTTATCAAGTGTCCTAAGATAAAAGAAAAGTGTAAGTTCAAATGTTATCACTGTCCTAAGAGAGAACAAAACAATGTAGAGTCGTAGACAATCAAAGTGTAGATACAACATGCTTAATGATGCCTTAGACTTGTTTCCAACAAACCAATGCAAGTAAATTAACAAATTTATAGACATGAAAAGCCTCTAGAGTCATGGGTGTGTTAGGGTTGGTATACTAAAAATCATGCTTTTAATATTTAATTTTATTTTTAATAAAATTAATTTTCTATTTTATGAGAATTTTTATGAGCAATGTATGTATATCATTTCTTTATTATGCATGGATGTTCAATATTCTGTATAGTATTTAATATGGTGTATAGAGTACGGCTTATATACAGAAGACTAGATTTTAGGTTCTTACAGAGTATAAGTTTTATGTTCACAGTTTAGATGAAAATGGACATACGATCAGTACGACTGTGGTACAGAGTTTTAGTAGAGCTGTCTTGGTTACGGAGAACAAATAATAGCGTCGTCTATTGTTCCGACTCTCTGTGTCAGTACACTTTGTGTGTATTGAACGAGATATTTGGGGTAATTAATTTAGTACTGACTACAGACTATATAAATTAATTCGCACCCCAAGGTTATTATGAATAGTGCTTATCCTCTTAATCCTGAAATAATTATTGATTTACATATATTTAATATTCGTTATTTTGATCCATTAAAGAGTGCGATCTTATATGGGTCTATATTCCTGATGAGTTGGATAACAATATTATTTATATGACAAATATTAATTATTGACGGAATCCACATCCCGAAAATCGGGACTGACGATACCCCCTTAAGGATGCTTATAAGTTTTGACCGGGTTAAATCCTACAGGTGAATTTAATTATCTGGCGGTCAAATAAGTTAAGCGAAAGAGCTTAAGGAATATCAAGATGCCGATTAAATTAAATTGTCAATAATTAAATTTAATTGGCGGGTATATCGAAAATCTTAACGTGGGGAGAAATGGTAAGTATTTAATAACAAGAGCTCAATGCAAGAAGGTCTTGAGATTATAGGTCATAGTACAATTATAGTTCTTTAGTAGTGTGAACTGTAATTCAGTATTTTATGAAAATTACAGAAACCGCTGTGTCTTTCCATAATTACAGAAACCGCTCGTAGGTATCTCTGTTCCACTAGAAGTTTAACTCATAATTACTCCCTAGGTTCCTGCTGTAACCTTATATGTACGCGGGTAGGCTGAACCAGTTTGAGATTGATAGAATTGATAGTTCAGATATCTCATATATTATATGATATTATTTTTGTCTTTCAAAGACTTAGATATATCGGGATTCTGCCGGTTCGAGTTTTTGGAGAATCGTAGCCCACACTATGTTCGAGAATTGCGTAAGGAAATACGGTAGAAGATCTGACTGGAGTTTCAACTCGGAATCAAGCTGTAGTTGAAGATTAGATCGACAAGAGGTATTCATCTAAATTAACTTTGGTTGCACGTATTTTATTTTGATCGTTTTTCGTCAAAATTTTTATATTGAGCCCGTTTCGGCGTTTGTTTGTCCAGTTAATTTTTATCGAATAATCGTTTTTAAAAATAATGATCTTCACTGTTTTGCCTCCAACAGGGTGGGTGCAAATACATTTACTCAAAATGTCAATGAAAAACACCAAAAGGGAAACTATTAAAGCAATTATGTCACACCCTCATCTCCAAGGCACAAGAACCAACCCCGACGAACCAACTAGAAGAAAAGTTTTAGGAAGAAAAAGGGTTTTCAAGCTCCAAAACCTCATAAAACTCTTTAAAAAAATAATTTGATAAGAGGAAACTAAGCCCTATAATAAAAGATTTTGTGAACCAAAATGTTAAAAAGTGCTCCAGCAGGCAGACCACTCGATCGGTCTTGAGACTGATCGATCGGATTTCCACTGACTGCAACAACCGAGAGTAGTGTTTGACCACTCGATAAATCGATTGATCGGTCCATCGAGCGGTCCAACACTAGACCATTTTTCGAAAAATTCTTTACAACACCCCCTTTCCACTCACCAACCACACCTTCCAACAAGCATTCTAAGGAAATACCACAACAACATGTAAAGAAAGGATGTGAGAATATCTTCAAATGTTTTTGATCATCAAAAATCTAACAATTTCATACATAAAAACCCCATGGAATACATCACTAACCCAAACCAAATACCAAATAACCTCGCATGCATACAATTCATGAGTATGTGTGGTCTTAAAACCTTACAAAACAGTTGCCAACTAAACCAAAGAGTCAAATCATTATATCGAAAGAATTACATTTACAAGATATACATTTCTCAAAATATTTTTCTATTAGTATATAATTCAATCCCCAAAGCTTCAAAACGGTCCTTGAGACCAAACTTCTCATTCAACCACATTTTTCTCATTATCACCTGAAATATTTTAAACAATATGAGCCGAAACTCGTAAAAATAGACTAAATATGAACATATGCACGACATGCGAGGATGATTATATGAATGCACAAGACATTAAAACCCAAAACCAAATCCGCTTATCTAGTAAATTTTCATTCATATAACCAGTTTTCTTTCCTTTACCCAACACCAACACAAGCATTTATTGGTTCATTAGTCCTGTCATCTCAAACCCAGCATGGTTACTATGACTTTCCAATTTAATTCATTTCCTTTCATTTTCCACAAAAAAAAAACCATTATCGAGGTTTTTCAAAATCTCTCATTCATCATTTACATCATATGATTTACCAACCCGATTTTATTCATTGATTTAATTAAATACTAAAGCTGGACGGTGCTTAAAGACTTAAGTGTATTTATCACCACTTGGCCACGCGAGACCCAATGAATAAATATCCATTTTTAGCCCGACACGAAAAGCGTACATTTTCGATTTCTCTCAAAAACATCAATAGGTGAGCCGCCCAAGAGCACGCTTTTATGTGAATTAACCCGAAGGAAGGGCCTACCTTACATTGTGCAAGTTTTTAATTTTTTACCGAGGAGCTACTCGAGCCCAATCTTAATTACTCGAATTTTTTATACGATACTTTGATTAAATCATTCACATTTAAACAAACACGAGTCCAACCGTCAACTCGGTTCCTCTCGTCAAACCCAACACTGTTAAGGTTTCAATTAATGACTATTTAAATATCTTTATCATCCTTATGTTTGAATTAACATAGAAAGATACAATCAAAACCCATACCTTATGCGTCTACACATATTCAACAATCTATGAAATTTATTTAAGATTCTCAACCAACACTACACCCTTTTGACCCATTCTCAAGATTTATGAAATTAACTTACCATTAAGATGATACAAGTCTCAATTCATCAACAATCTACCCAATTTCACCATTCGGGTCTAACAACGCAAACCCCCCCCAAATCTCCATGATTTTGTCAACAACTAAACCCTAACTTCAAAAAAATAAGTTGAAGGTTCCCCCATGATATTATCAAAATCAAAACATCATATGCTACCCAAATCACAAGATTTAACATGTTCTAGCTTCAAACAAGTTTTCATAAGTAATCATAGATCCTACCTCTTGAGTGATTAAATCAAGAACACCAAGCCTCTAACCAAGAATATCTCCACAAGTGGATGAAACCCAAACTCCCAAAGCACAATCTAACTCCTTCAACGGTATTCCAATGGTTAGGAGGCAAGGAGTCTCCTCTAAATGAGCAAAGGAAGCTCAAGAGACACCCCACACCAGATCTAGGACTTAGGGCTTGCTTCTAGAGCGGGAAAGGAGAAGAGATAAATGACTTTGAAAGCTCAAAACCTGAACTTAAAGTTACTCTCCATCACAGACCAATCGATCGATCGGTCCCTCGCTGGAAGGCACTCTAAGGAAAGAAAAATATATAGTTTCAAATTTTGTTCTAACGCCTCAAGACTCGCTCAATCAATCCACAATAATTATTTTTATGCATAAGCAAGCACAAAATTATCATTTACAATTATACTCGTGAACAAATTTTAATTTTTTCCTATAATTAAACGTTAATCCACAAGGTTTAATCAAATGGTTCAAATTAGAAAGGGACAGAGTCCCTACAACCTCCCCCACTATGGAAATTTCATCCCTAAAATTAGACATACATCAAGAATTAAACAACTCGGGGTACTTCTCACAAACTTTCAACTCTCGCTTCCAGGTAGCTACCTCAACCCTGTGGTAAAGCCACAAGACCTTTGCATATGCAATGGTCCTTCCTCGCAGAACTTGTTCTTTGGTGCTGTCACGTCCAAAAACCCGGGTCACGTGAACCACCCAAGAAAAATCTATTTTGAAATACCATGATCCATCAAAACCACTTGAGTCCAAATGGGTCCAAGAATGTAAACAAAAGAAAACTTAAAACCTTTGAAAAATATACTTCTGAGGGTTTATTTTATATAAAAGAATAGCCTAAAAGAATAAGATCACAGTCCCCAATAGCCAAGTTTGAAAACAAATAATCAAGAATTTTAGAAAACTGCTCAGATCGCTTGATCGGTCAAAATACCTCTCGAGTGGTCCCTGCAAGCTCACTGTGTTTCGCAATGCCAAAAACAAATTAGTGTGCTCCCTTCGACCGCTCAAGCAGTCTGTTGAGCGGTTTGGCTCTAGACTCTTTTTCAAAACACAACTTTTAACACCCAACACTTATACATTTTTCAACCATTTTAAAAACCTCCAAGGCATAGCAAGCCAAGTTAAAACAAGGTTCAAACAATCCTTAAAGCACAAGAACTTATGTTAAATATACATGCATTTGCACCATGGCTTTAAGGCTTACAAAACATATGTCTCCAAGTCTAAAACATAAAACATCGTTACACGATCCATTAGCAACTGGTTAAAACTATCGAACAAAAAAAACAAAAAGTTTTGTTCTCCGCCACCTTTAGGGCTTCACAAGATCAAGCCACGTGATCTTTTCTATCTGAAAGGTTTTAAATCCCACAATGTGAGTCGAAGCCTAATAGAAAAAGACTAGCATGAATTAAAAAGTATAACATTCAATCATGAATTATATGAACAGCTCGACAACACAAGTCTCAAAAATGGTTTTCTATCCTTAAAATCACAAATTTTTATATAATCCCATAACGTCCAACGGTTTCATAAATATAAACACCACGTTATTTTCCAACTAGGTTTCCACAACCCACAATGATCCCTATGAATCGACTCTGTCGCACTAGAAACAAAGGTAATAATTATAGATTCTCTTCCATTAGCCTAGATTCGGGGCATCCAATGACCCGTTGGGTAATGACAAGTTCTATGCATAGCTACAACAACAAATGCCACCCACTAGGGCAACCACTTTATTTACGGGGATTAATCCAAAGAAACGAAGCACCTACTTGCGTAAAATTTCTAAACTTTCATCGAGGAGCAATGGCGGCCTAAGTATACACACATTGTTACGGTACATCTATTGAATCATTAAGACGTTACACGGCACAACTGCCGACACATTGGTACTCACACAGCTATGTACACAACGTCCAAAAGCATACAGCTATGTCATCCATAAAACCATGCAGACCAACCAACATTTTAATGAAAAAGGTTTCCACCATCTCAACTAAATCTTTTAAATCAAGGCTCAATCTTAAGGGTTAGCTCCAAACATAAAAAATCATGTTTTCGCAAAACGTGCATAAGTCCTTCCAATTTTTAAAATTCATCTTTTCGAAAACCATGGACACATATGTCAACCAACTTTGTAATAAATCATAAAAATGCATAACATGTTTTCTATCCAACCAAACAAGATTTAAACACAAAGTTAAACATTTATAGTATTTTAAAACGGTAAGAACGTGTATAAATCACATGTAGCACCCTTTTAAAGCAAGATGAGCTAGAATTCTACCCTAGAGAATTAAAAACTCGAAACTTTAAACACTGGTAAAAAACCAAAGTTGCCAAAATGAGATTCCGTTTGGATGAATGCGAAGCCCACGACTAGGATATCGAGGACCCACTATCGCACCGCAAAAATTGAACCCAAAGGAAGCCAAAAGCTAAAGAGAAGGCTTAGGGCTAGGTCTTTCTTCCAATAGAAGAAAAGGAAAGCTTGTAGGAGAAGATTGGTTCAAAAACCAAGGCCATGAGCTAGCACTTTATATAACCCATGCCGATAGACTGATCGAGCGGTCCTGCCCAGAAAGAAAATCGATTTTCTATTGCAACGCCCAACAGGATTGGGATTGAAACCAACATGCATATCTAGGCTAACACATGCAATAAACATATAGAAACATTCTTTTCTAAAATGACCAAAATGATATATAACACGCCTCATATAACCATTACAAAATTAAAAGGAACTAAGTCTCATAAATCTTCCCTCCTTAAGGAATTTTGCTCCCGAAATTCAATACTAGAACTCAAGCCAGCTACCTCATTGTTGACTACCAACAATCTCTGATACAAAAACTCTACAATGCTGTCTAACGATAAATATACCAACGTAGCTCATTGCCCAAGAGTGACGTCCGACGACACAAAAATACTTTTAAAAGATAAACATCCATACTGATTGCTTCCGCAAACAAAGTCTCACTAACGCTACGGTCATTCACACATCGTCGGACCGAGATCCAACTCACACCACCGAGCCATCGAAGCACAACCCCCATCGAACACTGCTGGTATTATTTTTGGGGGAAACGGTGCACTGGATATCTGTTATTTTTAGAAAATTATTATTTTCTTTTCAAAATAAAAAAATTCAATATATCCGAGCATATTTTAAAAAAAAAATAGAGTTACCACATAGTTTTTGAAAAAAACCAAAAAATAAATAAAAAGAAGGCTACCCTTTTTCGCCCAACCGTGAGGTTGGCCTCTACTTTGTCAATATTGATTCTTGTTGTAAACTTTTTAAAAGTAACATACATAGAATGAGAGGTTAAAGAGAGTTCAAGCAAAAAGAAAACAAATACACAAAATTCTAACTATGATTTCTAGGGTCATGTAAATTGGTTATTATTTATAGATATACTACACATATTATTTGAGCAAAGCAAAGCAAAGAAAAAAATATGCTAATAAGCGAAAAATGAACAAATGCGGACCCAACGATCATGCAATAATGTTTCTACCTCTAACATGCTATGAACAGGCAATGCAAAATAAATAAAGAAGATTTAAGCACTATTTTAAGCTACTGGACGTACATAAAAACTCATGACTGTATCAACTACTATTGCAGCCGTGACAAAATAAGTCACACACAACATGCGGTTGTGATAAATATAGGATTACCGTGAGGAACAAAATAAACAAAGCTCATGGTCGTGACAAATAAAAGTCACGGCTATGGTTTCTAAGGGTCTAGAAAGGGTATAAACAATATACAAGGTTTAAAAAATGACATAAATGGACAGGACATGCAGGACAGAGACCATAACCTATTTATTCAAGGTTAGATCCACCACCCTTCATCCTCTATACAAGTGGTAACTCTAAACAGAATGCAAAGGATGTTAAAAAGTAGATAACATGGTGTATAAAATACATTTTTCATGTCACTAACCTCACAAAACCTTATGACCATAGCAAAAGAATGTAGCAACCGTGACACGCATGGGAATAAAAGCTGCGACCATTGAAAACTAACTGGCGACCGTTACTGTGAGTTTAATAAAACACACGGCCGTGACATGGTAAGTTCACGGCCGTCATGTTTTTATAACTATAGAACACATGAGGACAGAGGTGTATAGAGTAGAGATCACAACCCATTTGATCTAAAGTTAGATCTACCATTCGTAACCCAACAAGAAGATAACCTGAGGTACAAAAAAGAAAAATGCTAAACAGAATGAGAAAAGGGAGAAAATCTTGAAACAAATGAATATTAGAGTTTTGAAAGGAGTTATCATGTTTTTAGTCTCTAAACAGATGTCGCGGCCGTAATAGTAGAGTGTTGTGGCCATAAGTAAATAAGGCATAAATGTACCGGCCATGTGCACAAAGTTCACAGCCAGGACTGTAGCTTTAACAAAACATGCAGCCGTGACATTAGAAGGTCGCGACCGTCATGTTCTAGAACCTCAAAAAGTTTTTGATGTGCTCAATGTGCTTGTAAGCGTCAAAACGAAATAAAAACAACTGTAAATATATAAACAGAGAGCTATGAATACATTATTTATAATGAAAACTTGAAGGAATAATGCTTAGATTGAAATGAATGATAAATAGATAATGAAAACAATAGAAACCTTATCCACGACACTCTCGGAGGAAGAAAATGAGGGTTTATAGAAGAGTCGTAGTTCCTAAGGTTACCTCGTATGGATATCCACCTCGAATAGCTTCTCGGGGGTGAGAATAGGCTATCTCTAAACGGATACGAGCTCCAAGAACTTCTTCATTGCAAGTAAGAACACGAATAAAGCTCGAAAAGTTTGGAATGAATAGGAGAATATCAGTTGGGGGAGTATTTGGGCAGAGTTTTGGTATCCAAGTCTTTCTTCTCTCTTGGTTTCTGAAAAATGATGCCTATTTATAGGCAAAATGGACAATACAGATCCCATCTGGGATGCTGCCACCTGTCCAAAAAGGGATAAAAGTGATGGTCACTACCTTTTTACTTTTACACAGTAACAGTCGTGACCTTTATGGTGATGAAAACGACAGCCGCGACTTTTAAAAGTCGTGGCTAGGTTCAAAGAGTGGTGGCCGTGACAAAGAAAGTCACAGCTTGTTTTAGGGCTTGCAAAAATGTCACGACCGTGAGAGAAATGTTATGGCCTGATGATTTCTTAGTGGTTTTCTTGGGTTTTGAATTGGATTCGTGATTTTGTTTACTTGGGTATTTTTGAGCATAACTCTCATATTTTCGTTATTGGAGCATATTTGAGACGGGTGTCTAAGATTCATCTTGGTCAAATTAAGGTGTCTATAGTTACCTCTCTTTACAGAGCTTGCAACAATTCGTGGTGTAAATAAATGTTAAAGCTCTAGAGATAAATCGATTGAACAAGTCGCCAACCTTAGGCATAAACAAAACATGCAGAAAAACATGGACAAACCCAAATTTTCTTCGAGCTTGCTGCATACCCCTATGACAAGGGATCAGACATGGTCGTAGTTCATGGGGCAAAGCATATGATGCAAATAGGCATATCATGATGCATGATAGGTACATTATGATGCAAACAGGTATAATGCAATCATTGACCAGTTTTAGCTCGTGAAAGGACCGATAAGTCAGTTTAAGGTCATGAGGAGGACCGATGAGTCAGTTTAAGGTCGTGAGAAGGACCGTTCGGATGGAGATTAGTTTTAGATTATGAAAGGACCGATGAATCAGTTTAAAGTCATAAAAAAGGACCAATCAGGTAAAAGGGTGTTTTAGAGTCGTGCAGGAACCGGCGAGTCACTTTAAGGTTGTGAGGAGGACCGAATTCTTAAAGAAGGTAATTTTAGGTCATATGGAGATCGACGAGTCATTTTAGAGTCATGAGAAGAACCGAATGCTAGGAGCAGTTTTAAGTTATGATGAGGACCGACGAATCAGTTTAAGGTCATAAGAAAGATAGGAGGGAACAAACTCATTAGTTTTAGGTCGTGACAAGGATCAGTTGTTTTTCTAGAGGGGCAAACTCATCAGTTTTAGGTCGTGACATGGACCCGAGAAGTTTGGGGCATCCAGAACATAAAGAAGAGCTAAAAGGGTCTTTGATTTGTTCAAAACCCACACGAGGGTAGTTGAAATGTCCAAAAAGGTGGGGGCATAAAACAATATGGCGGTCGTTGCTTTTGGACGTCGCGACCTCCACTATTGTGCCTTAGGAAAATGGCGGCTTGAACATAACATTCACGGTCGTGAGAAATGTTTGAATAAATGTTGCAACTGTGGCAAAGCAATGTTGCGGCATGGGTCAAGTTCTTACGGCCGTTAGTTTTAAAGTCTTTGGACCTCCCGACTATGAGGTCGATGACAGTACATATGGTCTGGGACAGCTTGAATCTCTCATTCGCGTGAATAAAACATAAGCTCTCTCCTCCATTCTCTTCTTTCTCACTCAGCTCTAACTCTCAGTCTCTCTCTCTCTCTCTCTCTCTCTCTCTCTCTCTCACACACACACACACACATTTTTCCTTTAAGTTCTCATTTTCTCTATCGGAATCATGTTTCTTCTTTCTCTAGTCTCGATGGTGCTTGCGTTTCTCATGGGTGGTTTCAGCTTTGGATTTGTGGGTGAGAAGGGTGGTAGTGCCAGCAGAGGTGGAGGTGGCGCGGCTGATCATAGTGGGGATGATGGTGTTGTAGGCAGCGGTGTGGGTGTGGTTGAGGGTGTTTGCTGCGATTGAGGTGCGGCTGAGGAGGAGCCACCGGAGGTTGAAGGGGTGCCCAAGATGCTGGAGGTATTCAACCTTGCGACGTACTACCCGGTTGTCCATCGGCTACAAAAATCGACTATAAAGCAGTTCGTCATCCAACGGCGCCGTGACGACAACTTCTCAGCCCGAAACCTTGAGGTAAGCTGAGCTTTGAATTCTTTCGTTATTTCATCTGTTGAGAACTTATTTTGAATGTTTGAATGTATTAGATTTGTTCTTGAGTATTGAAATTGAATATTTGAAACAAAAACGGATGTTCGGATTAATTTGGAATGGACTGGAGTTTGGGATTGAATTGGAGTTGGATTAGTTTTGAACTTAACTAGGTTTAGACCTTGACTCGGATGGGATGGACCCCTGGTTTTGGACGAGACAAAACTTTGGACCTTCAAATAAAAATAGGACTTTTAAATTTGGGTAAAACGAACTTTTGGATTGATCCTATGAACAAACTTGCAAATTCGGATAAAACAAGTTTAAACTCATGGAAAGTAGATTTCGTGGTGGATTTGAATTTAGGTTTGATTTTTTTGACTCTAAGCTAGGTCCAATTTTGAAAACAAGGTTGATTGGATTGAACCTAAGCGAATTGTGGGTTTGAACAGAATTTTTAAAATGCGGGTTTAAATCGTGTTTGAGACATACTAAGGGTTGATTCGAAAAAATGAAACCTTTGGGTTGAATTTGAAGTTTGAATTTTTGAATTTTGAACTCAGGTCGATTTTTGAAGTAAAACACAATTGATTGGGTCGTTGGTGATGGATTCGAATTGGGCTGGTTAGGTTTAGTTTGAAATGGATTTTTTTAAAAGTTTTTAGTTGAAACGATGTCTTGGTTGAGTCTATTAGTTTGAAAATAAAAACCATTTCGAGTTTGCAAAATTGAGGGTGGATTTGTAACAAGCTAGGGGCTAGTTTAAAAGAAAAAAAAAAGATTAATGATTGTATTGATCTTGAACATTTGAATTTGAATTGAATGAGTTTGTTTAGGTTTTGTGTTGGGGCAAGCTAAGTTGGGATTGAGTTCTAAGATCACATTTTGCACCAGTTTGTTGATTGACTTGGATTAAGTCGGAAACAAGATTGACCCAGAGATGTGTTTTAGGAATGAAGTTGGGTTTCCATTGAATTTTGAGGTTGGATACCAGTGTTTGAAATGACCCGGTTTCGTTCGTCGTTGGTTTTGAAATGGGGGTAAGATTTTAAATTTTAAGTGAAATGAATTTGACTCAAAGCGAGACAACGATGCTAAAAATTATTGTAAGTTTCATCTTTTGGAGATGTAGATCAAATTTCAGATCAGAAGTTTGAAAACTTTCTTCGTGTTTTGAAAATGGGGTAGGATCTAGGCTGCGTTGGTTGGTTTTGAGACTTTTTTTTGCATCATTTTGATTATCGTCAGTTTGTTTCAGCTACCTTGTCGCATATTTCATCGTTGTTTTGTTATTGTTTCTATTTATCGATTGTTTTTGTTATCTTGTTGACTCTATTTTTCGCTCTTGTTGTCATTTTTGTTTTATTGATTCATTCATTTTGTTTTCATTTTAGGCGAGATTGCATTTCCAGAGCTTCGGTGACTCCTCCGGCGTGCTACAGTGGTATAATGCTTTACCTTCCCGCTGTCGGGAGACAGTGGATGGCGCCGACTTTGGAGGGTTTATTAGGATGTTGGCCGACACCAGCAATGACAGAGTTATGCTCAGAGCGCTAACCGAGAGATAGTGGGACACCACCAACACTCCTCTTGATTTTGCACTGATTATGGGGATTCCATTGGGTGGTGATCCGATTCCTTATGACCCTGACTTTCAGTGGGCAGCTCGTGCATTCTAAAGCCTAATAGCTCTTACACACCTTTTTGGTCACGTGCTCCCGTCCATTGATAAGGGGAGCATCCGGTATACGTGGTTGAAGAATACATTTTGCCACTTTATCTATTCCGAGACCCACCATTTCGATTGGGTAGCTTGTGTATTCCTTCTCTACGTGTTTGGGATAGCCTTATTCATGAACTTAGAGAACATGATGCACCTGCCCTATCTTGCTATGATCCTGGTGGTGGATTAAATTGGCTTTTACGACTGGGGAGGAGCTGCACTGGCTACTTTATATGGATACATGAGTGCGACCACCTAGACTGACGATAGGAGCGTGGGTGGATACTGGTACATCTGGGAGGTATAACTACTTTCTCTGCTTTATGTTTCCTTTTCCAATTCCAATATGTATATCTGATTCAACTATACTGATGGCTTTCTTGATTTTTTACAGCCATGGGCTTATGAGTTCAAGGGCATGCACCAGTAGTGAACTTCCATGACGATAGCCACTCGATGGGCCAGGCGCTATCAGGGCTCTAAGCCTGGTGGGAAGGATATTGATGACGATAGCCAATTCCTAGACACTCTTACTCTTGAATGGATATGCCATTGAAGCTTGAGATCATTATTTCTTCTTTTCATTCTTTGTGCACACACTGCCTGCTGACATGCTACTTTGATCTTCAGGTTCGGTAGGACATGTGGGTCGGCATGGAGGAGAGAGCTGGTGCCGATTTGATGTAGAGTCGCGAGGTTACACGGACTCGCGTCCATCTTGAGGCACTATTCTGCAGAGAGTGCTACCTTGGTGAGCACGTGATTCGACAGTCTTTGGGGTATGATTACTTTTGTATCCCGAGGATGCCTCCGGTTAGGATGCGTCAGACCGACACCCTCTGCACTGCTAAGATTTCTCGCACCATGACAGGCATTAATTTGTTAGGGTGTTTTACTAAAAATCATAGATTTTATTTTGGTTTTAGTATTTAATTTTATTTTAATAAAATTAAATTTTTTATTTTATGAGAATCTTAATAAGTAATGTATGCAGTATCATTTCTTTAATATTATGCAAGGTTATCCTTTATTTTGTACAGTATTTAATTTGGTGTATAAAGTACGATTTGCACACAGAAGACCAAATTATAGGTTTTTGCATTATATAAATTTAGTTCATAGTTTAGATGAAAATGAACAAACCATCGGTATGACTGTAGTACAGAGTTTTATTAGGCCTGTCTTGATTATGATGAACAGATAATAGCGTCGTCTATTACTCTGACTCGCTATGCTAGTACACTTTATGTGTATCTAACAGAACCACATTAAGGTAATTAATTTTATACTGACAATATAAATTAATTCACACCCCTAGGTTATTATGAGTGCTTATACTCTTAATTCTAAAACAATTATTATTTGCGTATATTTAATATTTGTTATTTTGATTCATTAGATGATGCGATATTTTATGGGTCTACGGTTCTGGTAAGTTAGATAGCGATTTTAATTATATGGTGAATATTAATTATTGACGAAATTTACATCTCAAAAATTCGGGATTGATGATACCCCCTTAAGGAAGATTATAAGTTTTGACCGGGCCAAATTTGTAGGTGAATTTGATTATCCGGCGGTCAGATAAGTTAAGCGAATGGGTTTAAAAAATTTCAAGATACGAATTAAATTAAATTGCTAATAATTAAATTTAATTGGCGGATATCGAGAATCTTAACGTGAGGAGTGAGTTAAGCATTTAATAATAGAAGTTCAATGCAAATTAGTCTGGAGATTATGGCTAAGAGTGCAGTTACAGTTCTTTAGTGGTGTGAACTATAATTTAGTATTTTATGAAAATTACAGAAACCATTGTAAAGTTTTCATAATTACAAAAATTCCTGAGAGGTTTGCATATTTCTGGAAACCACTGGATGGGTATCTACATTACACTAAAAGTCTATGCCATAATAACTCCACAGATCCCTGTTGTAGCTCTATAAATATGCGAGTAGACTGAACCAAAATCATAAGTTTTCTTTCAAGACTAAAGTTGTCCAGGTTCTGTTGATTTCAGTTCTCGAAAGATTGTAACTTACACTATATTCAGGAATCGCATCGAAAATACAGTAGAAGGTTTGATCGGAGTTTCAACTCAGGAAATCAAAGTTTTTAGTTAGAGAATCGACCAAAAGGTATTCATTTGAATTAACTGTGGTGGCATGGGTTTTATTTTTGATCGTTCAACATCAAAAAAAATTTATCTGGAGCCTGTTTCGATAATTGCTCGTCGAGTTTTTATTTTTTGAAAAATCGTTTATAAATCAATGATATTGGCAGTTTGCCTCCAACAATTGGTATCAAAGCCGTTTTAATTATATTTAGGATTAATCAAGAGGGCTGGATAGATTTAGAACTATGCTAACTTTGTTTTGCACGCGTTCTAATTTCGATTTTATGATTATTATTTTATTCATGTTTGATTGAATGATTGAATGATGATTATAATTAATTTTTTAATCATGGGGGTTGATCGTGATAGTTTAAACTTTTTTAGTGCAAATGTGAGCCTTCAGGACATAGACTTTGATGTAAAAGTTTTTATTTATTTTTAAATATTATTTAGAATATTTAAGAACAGATTCGAATATCCAAGAATACGAAACATAGGCGGCAGCATAACCAGCGGCACCGGCGGTGGTTTCGAGTGGTTTGGGCCATGGATCGCGGAAATTTTTGCACAATTTTGAAACAGGTCTTTTTAGTAAATTTTTTGTGGGTTTTGTGCAGTAAAATAGGTCTAAAATTGCAGCAAAAACAGCAGCAAAAATAACCCACGGGCAGCGGCTTTGGCAGGTGGCTTGGGGCCCATTTTTGGCAAGGTTTTGCGACTTTTTGGAATGAAGTTTAAGCAATTTTTTAAGCACAAAATAATAGTAAAATAGACTAAAAAATAGTTCAACAACATGGCAAAAAACTAAACCAAAAATAGTTGAAAGGCGGCGGCATAGGCGGTGGTAAAAGCCAGCTATCCAGGCTATTTTGGGTCTCCGTTTCGAGGTTTTATGGGATTGTTTTTGAGGCATTCTTTAAGGCATAATATTGGTAGATATCAGTGCTAAAATCAGTAAAAAACGGGAGTCAAAACAACCACGTAACAAGCTGAAACAAGCAGCACAACAGCAACGGCGGTGGGCAGTGTGGTGTAGCGACTTCTCGGGCTTTTGATAGCTGTTTTCGAATGAAATGTTTTATGAAAATATTGTATATTTCATTTGCTGCATTTCAAAAAAAAAGAAAATAAAAACAGAGTTCGGATGAGGCTGGAACGGCCTCGGGAAGTTGGCAGTGGAGTGCTGTTGCGAGGCAACAACGTTTTTTGTGTTTTGGCGACCATCGAAGCCTATTTTTTGGGTTGTTTTCGACCATTTGTTTGATAGTAAAATAGTATATTTTTTAACTACGTTTAAAAAAAATGAGAACAAAAATGGAGTTTGGACGCAGCCAGAACGGCCTTGGGAATTTGGCGGCACAGATTGGCGACGGACTGGTGGTTTGGCCGACAGTGGTGGTTGATGGTTCGAGGCCTTGCAGCTATTTTTCTGATGATAACTAATATGAGATGCGCTGTATATCTATAGCACTGATTATCAAAAAATTCTGGTAGGATTCGGATGCCGATAAGTAGCTTTTTGTAATGATTGAAAGACTGGAAGTTTATCTTTTTGCAAAAAACTAAAATTTTTTAGAGTTTTATTTTGATCATAAAATCGAGCTATATACATATTGCGATATCCTGGTATCCCACATCAGAAAGGGAGAAGGAGTTCTTGGGCTATAAAAGAAAATCTTGGACCCTTATATTCAGCGAGACCTTTTCCCATGTGGTAGAGACCCTAGCAAAACTCCGCAATTAAGCGTGCTTACGCTGGAACAATGCAAGAATGGGTGACCCCTGGGAAGAGCAAAACCATGATGTCTTTTGCCCAAAGTGGACAATATCGTTGCCATGTGAAGGGTTGGGGTGTTACAGATGGTATCAGAGATGACTCTCCTCACCTCCGAGTGTGGGGTCCTACCGTCTCGCGTGACACGTGGGCGGGCTACTGAGTGGGAAGTTCAATAAGGACTGGCAGGCTATTGGAGCTGGCGCGCTATTACACGGGGACGTGCAACCCTAAGGGGGGTAGATTGTGATATCATGGTATTTTATATCGGAAAGTGAGAGAATTCTCGGGCTATAAAAGAAAATCTTAGACCCTTACATTCAACGAGGCTTTTTTCCATGTGATAGAGATCTTAGCAGAACTCCATAGTTAAGCGTGCTTACGCTGGAGCAAGTAAGGCGACCGCCCACCTCCCCGGAGGAAGAACCTCAAGCCTCGGATATAATGACCAGCCTATTAAATAAGATAGATAGAGAACATATAAAGAACAAATCAAGCAAGCAAGGTGCAGAAATATCTGAAGGCAATGCCCTAGGAAACTAGGCGCCCAAACCCTAGGTTCGTGTGCAAGTGATGATCCTTTGGTTTCTTTTAAGTCCTAAGGAACTAGACACCCTAACCCAAGGTTTGTGATTCCTAGTGATCCTAAGTCCTGATGCACTAGTTAAATTTCTATCATTCTTACTTCTTTCCAAATAAAAATAAAAAAATTTTAAAATTTCTGAGATTTTTCTAAGCTTTTTCGCAAATTTCTAGCGCATTCTTAAAATTTTTGTTAAATTTTCTAAAATTTTCCTTAAATTTACAAGGTTTTTTAAATAAAAAAAAATTTCTAGAGTTTTCTAAAATATTCCTAAAATTTTCTCAAAATATTTTTCCAAAATTTTTCTAAATTTTTTTTTCTAAAAATTTCCTAAGTTTTTCCCAAGATTTTCCTAAAAATTTTCTAAGTTTTCCCAAATTTTGTTTCAAAATTTCCTAAGTATTTTCTAAGTTTTTCCAAAATTTTCTTAAATTTTGCTAGTTTTCTCTAGTATTTTCCAAAAATTTTCCAAAATTTGCTCAAAATTTCCTAAGTATTTTTTAAGTTTTCCCAAAATTTTCTTAAATTTTGCTAGTATTCTTTAGTATTTTTTAAAAATTTTCCAAAATTTTCTCAAATTTTCCTAAGTATTTTCTAAGCTTTCCTAAAATTTTCTTAAAATTTTCTAGTATTCCCTAGTATTTTCTCAAAATTTTCTCAAAATTTCTTAGTATTTTCTAAAATTTTCTCAAATTTTTCTCAAATTTTTCTCAAATTTTTCTAGAATTTTCTAAACATTTCTAGGGCTTTTCATAAATATTTTTCAAATTTTTTCTCAAATTTCTGGAATTTTTCTCAAAACTTTTAAAATTTCCTAAATTTTTTTGAAAATTCTTCAAAGTTTTTGCCTCAATTTTCTAAAATTCGTTACAAAATCAAAAATCAAAAATCAAAAAATCGAAAAAAAAAACAAAGCTTTTCTCCCCTAGGTTTGTGTTTTTCTCGAAATAAACAACAAAGTTTTTTTAAGATCTTTCGATAAAAATAATCACCCATTCTTTTTTGTTGTTTAAAATATCTTAATTGTCCATACTGTTTTGATTTCCATTGCATCGGTACCTAAACTAAGCTCAAATCTCAATTATCATTCATCTGTCAACATTCACACATCACAAATAAATCATCATCAGCATCATCATCAATCATCATATCATCATATGGGAGATCCTACACATGCGTCTACGTTTGATATTCCACGCTCTGGTATTCAAACCGGTAAGGATGGGGTACTTACCGATGAGCGTTGACGAGATATATGATGGTCAGGCTCCCGCAAAAGAAAGTCGGCAGCAACAGCATCCTTGGGAGGCTCATAGCGTCTCAAGCCACGTGAAACTGCGCGATGAGGTAATGGGTTATACGTGTGCGGGTTAAAAGGTGCTGGATGACCGTCTCCAACATCGAGGACTAAAAAGTCAGCCACCACTGCTTCCGCAGCAGCATAAGCAACCGCCTAAGCCTCAGCAGCTGCTTGTGCCTCCTCAGCAACTCGGCGGGAGGCAAGCTCTGCATCAGGCGCATCCATCTCAGCAATGGGCTGCGTGGAAGTACCCCCACTAGCGGAGGGGTTCTGTCGTGCCCCCATGTCATCATCTCCATGGCCCTGGCCCGCCATGAAGAGGAAAGAAATCACGTAAAGCAATGTAAACATGGTATGAAGTGAAAAGAATTAAGAAAAGAACAAAAGAAAGTTTGGAAGCACAAGAAATTTGAGAGGGACAAGAGAAAAGCTTGAGAGCACTAGAGTTTAGAAAGAGAGTAAGGAGGGAGCAAATGAACCAAAACCACGCGCTTGCGGGGCCTTATGCGCGTCTGAAGTTGGCGGTCACCAACTCCAAAGTGAGCGACCGCCATGTTTCTGAAACGCCACACGGCGACCCCTAGGTTCGAAGGGTTTTTACCCGGCGGCCGCCATGTCAGAGGGGTTTGGGCTTGGCAACCGCCAGGTTGCCAAATGTCACGTCAGGTCAGTTTGTCATTATAACATTTTGGGGTTTGAGAAGGGCTATTTGGAGCTTTTTAGAAGCATTTTTGTTTATCATCTCATTATTTGCATACATTTATTTTTTATCTCTTTGCTTTATTAAAATTAATTTTCAGAAAACATTAAATTTTTAATTATTTTTCTTTAATTTATTTAGTGTATGAGTTCTTCTAAAAATGACTCTTAGAGCTTTTTCAAAAATAATTTTTTAACAGTTCGAAAAAATTTTGTGAGGTATTTTCTTCTCCTGATAAAGTGATTTGGCTTTTAAAATAAAATTTATCTCATGTCTCATTCTGAATTTTTAGGTCTTAGCTCAGCCTATTAATTCACAACCTTTCTTCCCAATAAATCAAAATATTCAGCCGAGGCCAGGCTTCTGATTATTTTGATCTCGCTTTCGATAAACCTAATTCCAATTCCCACATTCTTAGGTCTTGACCCGACCTATTAGTTTGATGTTTTCCTCATCAGTCCTCCTCATGACCATAAACTGACTCGATCATCCTCATGACCCTAAACTGACTCGTCGGTCCTTCTCATGACTATAAACTGACTCATCGATCCTCCTTAAGATCTTAAACTGACTCATGTTTGCATTACACTATACCTATCTACATCATGTTAGTATTTATTCATGTTATCATCCATCTCATGTTTCTTATCATTGCATCTCGTATTTTGCCCCTTGACTTACGTTCTGGTCTGATCCCTAGCAAAGGGGTACGTAGGCAACTCAATAAAAATTTAAGTAGGACCAACATCATGTGCATGCTAATGTGCTTGTGGCCTAAGATTGACGGCTCGGTCAAATGGTTGTTGTCTTTGGGTCTTTGATATAACCTGCTCCACGCGTTGCTATACAAGTTATATCAAAGAGGGACAACTGTAGACACCCCAATTTGACCCCGCCCAATCTTAGGCGAATTCGATGATGAAAATAGATGGATTAGTGCCATCGTACGATCCTCGGGAAGTGATCCAAGCTCGGTATTTGAAGTCGAAACCTTCGAACCAATGAAATTTTTTCGAACGATCAAAATTTACTGACCAAGTAAGGTGACCGCCAACTTGCATTGTGGTGACCGCCATAAAACTTTGTGGAAACCCTAGCCAAAAGTGGTGACCTCCACATTTCATCATAGCGACCGCCAACTTCCATTGTGGCGACCGCCATAGAACTTTGTGAAACCTTCAAAAAATATGGCGACCGCCAACTTGCATTATGGCGACCGTCAACTTCAAATGGCCTGACGGGTCCCAAAACGTGGCAGCATCCCATTGGTTGAAGAATTCTATAAATACCATACCTTAGCGTATGTTTTCAATACGAATTTTGAGTGAGAGAGACTTTGCCGATATACCAAGCGATTCTGAGCCCCGACGCCAAATCCCCGCCGAGATACCGAGTCCCGAATCTCTAATACCTACCTTAAAGCCTACATTACTTGGATCACCACCCGAGGATTGGACAATTGGAGCTCATTCTATCGACTTGAGGATTCCACAATTCAGGTACTCTGTTTGGATCTCCGGTCCTTCTAACCCTATTCCCTCTCTTTTGGGGCGATCGGGTTACATTCAATTCCAATTCATGTATTCTTTTACATAATCTTGTCATCATTTACATTACTTCATTTATTTTAGTTGTCTTAATTTCATTTA
>JAOTRH010319348.1:0-37557 GCA_034768845.1 Heliamphora exappendiculata
CGTGCTCTTGCTGATACTACAGCTGAACTTTTATGGTTGCGGTGGCTTTTGACAGATATGGGTGCTCCTCAGACACTTAGTTATCCTCTTTATTGTGATAATCGGAGCGCCATTCAGATTGCTCACAATGATATCTTTCATGAGCGCACCAAACTTATTGAAATTGACTGTCACTTCATCCGACATCACCTTCAGTAAGGCACCCTACATCTCCGATCTGTCTCTTCTGAAGATCAACTTGCCGAAATTGACTTCGTCATCTCGCGTTTGAGGGGGAATGCTAGAATATTAGATTGATTGTTAAAATATTAAATTAATTTTATTTTGATTTTATTTTATTCTTTATCGCCATTCGCCTATAAATAGACCATATATTGTACAGTTTCAAGATACAAAAAATATACAATCTTCTCATTTTCTTTAACACCATTTTCGGATTTTTCCATTGTCATCGTCGGTGAAATTTTGTTTGTGTCCTTCTCACTTAAACCTTTTTGTGTGTTTTATAATTAGTAGGTGAAATTTTTTGTCAGCTTTCTTTTCCACCATCTTTCTCAAAAAAATAGAAATATTGACTCATTTGGAATAAATTTTAACATTTTTCTTATTTTTTAAAAAATTCTTTAATTGTTACAACGAGAAAAACCGAAAAATAATTTTTTGATTAAAAATAATAAGAAAATCACAAAAGACATAAAAGTAAGCAATGTAAAATCTAAAGAGTTTATCTTAACTTATTCTTTTTTTTTTTTTTTCCTTTTTCATACTTTTATCAAGAGGATTTACCTTATCAAGGTAAAGCCACACCAAAGAACAGTCTTGTATCGTTAAATGAAACTAAAAAAATAAAGATTTCTTCGTAAAAGATGTAAAATGAACATAAATAACATAAAATCTGACTTATAATTAGTTTATCTTTAACTTAATTTTATTTTTTTTGACTTATTATGAATTTTTATCTTTAAATTTATGATTTTTTAGTTGCTGATTTATGAATATATGTGATGTTTTATTTTTGAATTTTTTTGATTTGGTTATGAATTTATGTAGTAGAATTTATGAAGTCCATATCATATAAACTAAAAATAAAGTGTGTACTGCAATTTACTTTATTTATTTATTATAATAGAATAATTCGAATTTTCTAAAAATGTTTACTAAAATTTTACACGTAGCACTGTTTTCCACTTGTACACATAAATTCTCTCTTTTTTTTTTCTCTCTCTCTCAATCTCTCACTCACACACACACACACACACACACATATATATATATATATATATATATATATATTTTTTGTAATTTTATTTAAAAAAATGAAGATTAAAAGACAATTTGCCAATCGCCTTTGTATATTTGGACAAGTATCTTTCTCCTGAAACCGGGGTTCAATTATTTATCTACTTTTTCTTTTAATTTTGTTTTATGTTCACATATCAAGACTTAAACATAGATTTAGAGACATGCATGCGTGGCTTGAAGGTCATTAACGTTGTTCTTTTAAGAGGAAGCCAGCCTGAGCTGGATGTTCGATGACAATTGTTCCATTTACGGTCCGTTCATTTTGACAAAATTTTTTTTACTAACGAAAATATTTTTTACGGGAAAATTATTATATTTATATTTAATTACGATTTTAAAAATAATATTAATATTTTTGTAACCAAATGGTCATGACATTAATAATTGTGATAACAGTTGTGAAATTGGTGACGGTACTCGCAGTTGTGGTGGGTGGTAGTGGTGGTGTGGTGGCAGCGGTAGTAGTGGGGATGGAGGCGACAGTGATGGCGGTGGTGGCATTGTGGTGTGGACAAGTAGTGACGTTGGTGAAAGTGGTGGGGTTGGCGGTCGATGGAGTAGTGATGGTAGTGATGATGGTAGCGGTGGTGGTTTAGCAGTGGTGGTAATGGTGATGGAAAATGATGGTGGCGGTGGTAGGATGCTAGTGGCGGCAAAAATGACAACGGTGGCGACAATAATAATTGTGACGGTGGCAGTAGTAGTGGAGGTAAGGTGGCAGTGGAATGGTGAAGGTGGTGCGGCAGGGGTGGCAGTGTGGTGGGGGTGGCAGTGGGGCGGTGAGGGGTGGCGACAACACGATGGTGGCGGTTGCAGTGGTGTCAATGGCAATAGTGGTGTAGTGAGTAGTTGTGATGGAAGTGGTGGAGTCGCAAGACTGAAAAAATATTTCCCTTCATAAAAAAAATATATAATATTTTTCACTAAATTTAATTTATTTTTTATTGATTTGAAAAATATTTTTTGTTAACTTTTTATTTTTGTTGAAGTGTGATTAATGTCCAATTTGTTTCGGTAGAAAAACTTTTTATTATGATAATACTTTCAGCGACAAATCCATGTATTTGGTTGTGACGTTGAAAATAATAGTACTAGTGGATATTATTGTATTAGAATTAGTGGCGGTGGTGGCAGTAATGATGGTGGGAGGTGTTGGAATCTGTGAATTTCATTGGCCATTGAAATTCAGATTTCAATAGCTGCATCAATTACAATTGAATTGGCCATTCAATTGCAATTGAAGCCGGGAAACCAACAGCCATGAGTTGCTATTGATTTCCAGGAAAAATCCTCCATAATGAAAGGACTAGTTACATTCTTCACTCGGAGAAGAGGAAGAGACAGAGTCTCAGAAGAGGAAAAGGAAGAGACAAAGAAGAGGAAGAGACAGAGCCAGGAGCTCTGAGGGTCAGCCTTGAATTCAATAGCCATAAGTGGCAATTGAATTCTCTGTGACCCCTCTCCTTCTTGAAGGGACTATATAAGGGTCATCTCCCACTGGAAGAAAAGGGGACAGAACGAGATTGAGATACACAAATATACTGAGAGACAGAATGTAAGAAAGAAGAGATACAGTTCTCAGGTTACGGAACAAGCTGCAAGAGAGAGAAAGACAGACAAAGAGCGTTCGTAGCCGATCTTTGGTGGTGTTCCAGAGATCGTGGAGTCGTTTTATCCTGGGAGAGTGACGCCGGTGGAATACCTACAACACCCTCGGTAGGCGGCGAATTATTCTTAAGAAAACTGCGGTTGCAGAACTCGATTTGCAAATTTCATTCATTCCATTTATGTTATTTCTGTTATTTCAATTTCCTATACTTTCAGATTATTGTAATTTATTGAAAGTAAATAAAGATGTATTTTCTAGATCCCCGAGCATGTATTTTATTTTGGCGTTGGTTATTCTCCCAACAGGAGGTAGTGGTATCGGTGGGGGCCTTTGGACTCTTGACCCTCGATCCCTGTTTTTAACATCTAACTTTGACCCCCAGACTCTTGATCGCTAAACTCCTGACCCCAACCCCAAACCTTGGTCCTTGGACTTTGAAATTTGATCCCTGAATTCCAATCCCAACCCCAAACCCCTAAATTCCAATCCCGACTCTTGACCCTTGATCCCTAGCCACTGACCCTCAACTCTCGACTTTCGACTCTTAACATCCAAGCTCGAGTCTGGAACCCCCAACTTTAAATCCCGACTCTCGAACTTTGAATCTTTAAAACCTTAGAACATGGACCCTTAGCCCCCTAAACTGTCGAACCGTAACCCTTTTCCCAAACCTCAAACCCTTGGACTCCCTAACCCTTCAAAACCCAAAACACTATAACCATAATCTCGAACCTTTGGACCCAAACCCCCAACCTTGGACTTTAGGACCTCAAACCCCTAAACTCCAAACTTTGACTATAACCCTGACCTTGACTCATAGACCCTAGACTCTAGAACCCGACCCCCAACCCTTGGCTCTTGGCCCCTAGTTTCTGACCCTTAGCTTTTGTCCCTGTCCTTGTCCTCGAACATTGGACCCCTAATCCCTAAACCCCAAAATCTTGACCCTTACGGCTCTCAAACCTTAGAGCCTTGATCATCGAATCCCAAAAATCCAAAATACTAGAGCCCTAACTCCGACATGGGACCCTTAGATCCAAACCCCTGACCCCCCAACCTTTGTCTCCAAAATTTTCAACTCCCAAATCCTAGACCCCAAACCTTCAGAACTATACAATCCTAGACCCTCAAACCCCAACTCTGAAAACCTTAAACCCTTAACCCATCAAACATCTACCCCAATTGTGGACTCTTTGACCCATAAACCCCTTGAACCCCGACTTGACCAAACCCCTAGACCCAATCCTGAATTCTCGTCCCCAACCCTCTAACATTCTAATCCTTGACAGTCAATAGTGACAGTGGTGGTGGGGTGGCGATAAGGGTGGGGTAATGGTGATGGTAGAGGGATGGTATCAGTGGTAGGATAGTGGCGCTAACGATAGTAAGATGATAATAGTGGAAAACATTATTTCGCTATAAAAAATTTAAAAAAAATTTCATCAAAATTAATTTATTTTTTTGTTATTTAACTTTTGTGTCAAAACAAGCAGAACATAGAGATTAAAGGGAATGTGAGAAAATAGTTAGCACTCATCATGGACCCAATTAGGAGGGCAGTATCGGACACATGCATATATTGCCAGGGGTACAGTTGGTAACCCAAAATACAAACAATATTAATTGGACAGGTACGTGAAAGAATTGCATTCACATTTGCAAATTGATTATGCCACTCTTTTTGTTTTTTTTTTTTCCCCTTCCTGTGCATTGACTATAAACTGTGACTTAATGAGCCACTATTATTTGTTACTCTGAATAATTGTCAAATAATATTATACTAGTTATAATTCATGCTTAAAAGTATTTTTACTATCATTTAAATGAATTAAAATTAATTATTTTTTTCAAATACTCTTAAAAAAAAATAATTAACAAAAAAATATTTATCTTTAAATATTACAAAGCTAATTATTAAAAAATTAAATTTAAAATGAAAAAAAATAAAAGAATAATTGATTTTAATAATTAGCTTTTCAATTTTCTTCCAACATTTCAATAAGGAAAAATCTTATTATTTTTTATTTCTTTTTATATGTTCCGAGATAGGCATAGAGAGTTAAAAGTTTTTTTTAACTTTTTCATTTTAAATTGTTGATAAATCTTTTGACACAATTTCAATCATTCGATAAAAAATATGGCGTGTCATATAAGACCGCTCTATTTTACAATATAGATTACATCAATATATTACCTTTTGAAAGTAAATATGTTATATGGTTTTGTTAATCAAAAACAAATTAAAATCTCATTCAAAAGAAAAAAATTTTCAAAATTTTTATTAACCAAAACAAATTAAAATCTCATTTGAAAGAGGAAATTTTTCAAAACTATCAAGTGATTGCTCTGGATCCCGTGCCTTGTTTTAAAATTTTGCTAGAAAAATCATAGATGATGATCAAAAGTAATAAAACTAAAATTTTATTACTTCGATGGAAAATTGATTACCAAGACTACAAACTACTCCTATGGGTTTAAAAAGAAAATTACAATAAAAGTAAATAAAAGATAAAAGAAAAATAAAAATAGTCTTAAAATTTTGCTAGAAAAATCATAGATGATGATCAAATGTAATAAAACTAAAATTTTATTACTTCGATGGAAAATCGATTACCAAGACTACAAACTACTCCTATGGGTTTAAAAAGAAAATTACAATAAAAGTAAATAAAAAATAAAAAAAAAATAAAAGTAATCTGCAAAGTTGTGTGGAGATCGTTTACAATAATTACATTACTAATATTTATAGAAAAATTTTCTGCAACTACTATTAACTTTCCCATTACTTGAACACGTCTCTCCCACTATTTAAGCATGCAATTTCTTTTAACCGCTGGTCTTCTCTTAACGTGCCACTTGCTATTAGTTAAACATATTTAATATGAATATTTTAAATACATAATTATTTTTTACTAAACCTTGATGAAATATAGTAGGCAATTAAATAGAAAACAATATTCTCAATGAAAAATTATAAAATATAGTGTAAATAATACTTCCTAACTCTTTAAGAATGTGAACTATTGAATTCTTAAAGAGTTATAATATTATACCAATGTTAAATCTTTGATAGTCATAAATAGTTAAAATTCATGACTATTGAATCAAATCATGTTAAAAACAAAGCTGATACGAGCAATTTAAAAATAGAATAATGCAATTTGAAGTATTCAACGCACCCAAACATGCTCTTAAAAATTCATATTATATGTATAAGGAATGAACAAATGTGCTCGACAGGCGCTTGCATTTGTATGATAGCTTTTTCGTTTTTATATTTTTTTGTAACATATACTTAGGCCTATATCCCTAGGTAAAAAAATTAGCTCTGCGCCTAGGCGCTGTGAAGCGCGTGCTTTGACAGAAATTGTTAGGCACTTCTAACAAATTTTTTTCTCTTTTAAGGCATTCCTTACTAGCTATGCAAATTTAATTTTACTTTTTTTTTTTTGTAGTTTTAAAAGACTCTCGAAAAGAAACTCTCTTTTAATTTTTTTTTAATTTTATATTTTGGTAAACATGCCTTATTAAGTAGACAAGTTTAATTGTCTTTTTTTATGGTCTCGAATGACTATCGAAAGAGGTTCTCTTTTGAATTTTTTTTATATTATAAAATAAAAATATTATTTTTCTAACTATTGAATTCTTAAACACACAATGAGCCCAATATATATCTCAATTCCCAAGCATGTATATACTGTATATTTTAACCGAGTGGACCCCAACTTTGCTTTGTCTTGGGATAATACAAACACAAAGTAATAAACTCCACAGAGCTCAAGGCTCAACATAGCGTGTTTACTGACTATGCTCGACATTAACTCGACAATGATTGATTGATGTTTTTATTTTATTTTATAACAAGCCATATCCATTCTCTCCTACTAATTCTTTGACACAATGCTCCACCAACGTAATTAATAGTGCTGTGCACACCAAGTTGCACGTACGCCGCTTAATTGGTGCGTGCCTCATTTAAGAAACCATTTTTTCAACAAATCGATAGGCCCCTTTATTTTTGGTCAAATATTATTATTTTTGTTATTATAGAATTTATTTCTTTTCTTATAATTCTATTTGAGATCTAATTGAAATAATTTTGACGTCGATATGGAACTTTTCCATCGAAAATATTGAGAAGAATTTTTCTTCTTTTCTTTTTTATGAGAATTAATTAATATATATATATATTTTTTTTGGCATTCTTTGACGTTGTATTTTGACAAAATAAAATCTAATTTAGCAGTTATTAACTTACGAAATTGCTCTCAATTTTTTGAAGGTCGAAAATATACGAATCTTCAACTAGTTCAATTAATTTTTTTTTATTAGCCATGATTTCTTAGCCAACTACGAGAGAATTTTTTAAAAATTATTGAACCTGTGATTTAGGTTCTTAAATTATACAAAAATTAATCTGTAGTTTAAGTTGCTCATTCTTACAAGAATCAACACATGGTATAAGTTGCTCAATACTATAAGGATCAACTTGTAGTGGAGTAAGACTCACTTCGTAAAGAAGATTATAATATACTGGTAATGGGAGATAATATACTTCATAATGAGAATTATAATATACTGGTAATGAAGAAAGATACGTCTCATAACAAGGATAATAACATACCTGTTACTGATAATCCATTGTGGGGGCTAATGATGGTTCTTGAACTGCTGTATATACCTTTAATGGTGGCAAGTTAAAACTCGTCATTTCTTTATAATGAATTTTTGCATATGTTGCTGCATATTTGACGCCACTCGTGGTTCTCTTTACCGCTGCTTTCATCTCAATTTTTTCTAACTTAATACGATGCTCCATCAGACGTGTCAAAAATTGTTAACCGCAAACAAACTAAAATCTTCTTCGAAAGAGGAATTTTTTCAAAATTTTTGCTAACCAAAACAAATTCTTCAAAACTATCAAATAATTGCTCTGGGTCTTATGCTTTGTTTTAGAATTTTGTCAAAAAAATTACAGATGATGAAATCAAAAGCAATAAAACTAAAATTTTATTACTTCGATAGAAAACCGATTATAAAGACTACAAATTACTCATATGGACTTGAAGAGAAAATTATAAGAAAAGTAAATAAAAAATAAAAGAAAAATAGAGACAGTCTGCCAAGTTGTGTAGAGATCCTTTACAATACTTACAATACTAATATTTATAGAAAACTCAATAAATAATTTCTTGCAACCACTATTAACTCCCCATTACTAGAGCATGTCTCTCTCACTATTTAAGCATATAACTTCTTTTAGCTGCTGGCTTTCTCTTAAGACACCACTTGTCATTAGTGAAGCATACTTAATATGAATATTTTTAATGCATAATTATTTTTTATTAAGTTTTTATCAAATATAGTAGACTATTAAATAAAAAATAATATTATCGACGAAAAATTGTAAAATATGGTATAAACAATGTTCCATAACTCTTTAAGAATGAGAACTATCAAATTCTTGAAGAATTATAATATTACACAAATGTTAAATTTTTGATAGGTACGAATAGCTAAAATTCATGACTATCGAATCAAACCATGCTGAAAACGAAGTTGATACGGGTAGTTTAAAAATAAAATAATACAATTTGAAGTATTCAATGCACCCAAACAAGCTCTTAAAAATTCATATTATATGTATAAGGAATGCGCAAAGGTGCTCGACATGCGCAAGCATTTGTATGATAGATTTTTTGTTTTTACATTTTTTTTTGTAACACATACTTAGGCTTATATTTCTAGGTAAAAAAATTAGCTCTGCGCCTATGCGCTGTGAAGCACGTGTTTTGACAAAAACTGTTAGGCACTTAAACATAAATAGTTACCTGTGTTTTGAAGGCTGGTTTTTTGTTTTTCTTTTCAAAAAGTTTTATTTGGTTAGTAAAAATATTTTTCTTTTTTTCTTTTAAATTATATTAGGACATTTGCATCACTTATTTTTATTGTTGAGTATAAGTATTTTTTAATCAATGGTATTATAGTCATTTTACTCAAAAAAAAGTTAATGTGTTCAAAATGTGTACAGATTTTTTTCTTAAATAAAGCAAAAAAAAAAGTATTAGTAAATTTTTTACAGATGCCAAATACTATACGTTAAAAGCTATTTTTTTGCTACATTTATATATTTTTAAAAATATCATAATTTTTATTATATATGTATGTATGTGTGTGCATATATATATATATGTATATATATATATATATTATAACAATTATATTTTTTGAATCAACTGATAGAGATCTATCAAACATAATTTATATTAAATATAAAATTATATAAAAATAAAAATATTTTTTATAACGACTTTTATTTGGTTTAAAGTCATTTAAAGCCACTTTACGTTATAATTTATTATTTTATTATTTATATGGCTTAAAGCTACCATAAGCCAAATAAAATTTTATTCTTTAAGCCAGTTTAAAATTACACCAAACGAACATTCTGCTTATTTGATCTAAAAGTTATTTTAATTAAAAAGCTCAATTATAAGCTGATTACCAAACAAGCCCTTCATAATTGTAATTTCTCAATTAAATATATATATATTTTTAAAAAAATTAATAAATTTGTCTTTTTCAGCACATTACAATTGGTTGCAACAATTTTAGGAAGAACAATCTCATCTTTTAATACAGATATTAAAATTTACACAAGAAGATTGATAAAAAAGTAAACGGTTTCATTTTTTTACCCATGTCGCTACATTTGACTTTTTCCCACTATTTTTCTACTTAAAAAAGTTGATTTTTAAGGGAAAGAAATTCACTTTTGAGCTATCCAACAATGAAGATTGACGGGTCGAATTCAGCTTGGGCTGACTCATTTGAGGCTTAATGAGATTTAAGAAGAAAGTTTTAATATATGAGTTACGAAAATCAAAATTGGAGCAATAGTTTGCACAAGACTAAGCAGTATGTGGTCAGTCAGGTTACAGATTTAGTATAGATAAGATGATTGAGTTAGAATAACATTAGTTGCGTAGCCGAGCTTCGAGTGTTAATGGGAGTAGCTTGGTAGAGTAAGTAACATTAAATACGATAAGATCGAGCCTATACAAGATGAGTTCGAGCCGCATGGGCTGACACAGTTGTTCGCAGGGCATGACTTGTGAAGAGACCAACCAATCATGAGATCTAGGAGGGAGGTACATCAAAAAAGACTCTTAGCAAAAGCTCCGTCAATTTGATTATCTAACATTTCTCTCTATAATTTCATTGTTAACTTGATCGTTTGAGTGCCTTCTATCATTTGTTGTTGGCTAGTTCACATATGCCACTTTTGTTGTCATTCAAACCATTGAAAGATTCAATTAGATTGGATTTGACCCACGTTATAAATATAATTACGGTTCAACCTTGTACAAAGATTATATTTACTCTTTATTATGAAAAGTTATTATTTTCACTAATTTCTACTACAAATTTCTATTTAGTTTAATTTTTATATGAATAATTTAAACAGTAAGGGCTATAAAATGAATGGCACCGATCATTAAATTGAGATCGAAGTGAAATATACGTTCTTGATAATATGGGTACGTGGTGACACTTTATTAATTTTAAGGTCCTAATTGATAAGTTAAGTTTTTGTTTTTAAGTTAAAAATTAAAAAAAAAAAAAACAAAGTAAGTCGTCTGTCTTATACATAATTAATTTTTATGTATTTGTCTCGTTAAATTTTAAATTTTCATTTTTTTGATTGTCTCCTTACCCTACGTGTCATGACTTCTCTAGTTTGCTTTGCATGATAATTTCTACTCCAACAATGAAAGGGAATAAGGATGATATTTATTTTTGTCATTTTTAATTATTGTTAACCAAATAAAAAAAAATTTCGTAAAAATTGACAGAGAAAATGTCTTATCAAGTAACTGTGTTAATATTTAATCATTCTTTCATACCTTCACTAGAAGAAAAATAGAATTGAAAATTACAAAAACTTGAACAAAAAAGATAAAAGAGAATTTTTGTAACAACCCAGTATGTTAGTATTTTTGAAGATCATGTGCCTTGGAGTCCGGAGGGTAACAATTTTATTGCTAATAAAAATAAAAAGATTATAATGTGAGAAAATTAAAATAATACTACAATCTAAACAGAAATAACAAGTTAAAAATGAAGAAGTTGATGCCGAGTGTTGTTTAGATCTTTTATGGTAAGACGTATTTATAGGTGTTGAAAGTATTTTTCTCTTAAAATTCAAAACACTAACTATTTCATTTTTTGAATTACTACTCATTGTCTTTAACTGCTCTGTTAGTAGAAACGCATAATGTTTACACGCTTTTGTGGGTAGTTATGCTTTTTTTCTTTTACTGTTAATTGTCAAGTGTCTCGTTTGAAATGCACTTATCTTAATTTGTTTTTGATTGTTCAACATAACCTTTTTACTCGACAACAATTATAATAGGTCTTATCTCCATAGAAGTTATAAAGATATTCTTATGACGGAATATTTAATTTTTCTGTCAATGAATTTTTGCTAAATATGGTATAAACAATTATATTAATTAAATATTCTTATACTTATATGTTCACACACAAAACTCATTGAAAACACATATAATAAAATTAAAATGCAACTATATTGTATTTTTATAATATTTCATTTTATTTTTATTTCTTTATTTTCATTGATTATCAATCATTATCCCTAATATATTATATCATTTCTATCACATTATTACTCTCCCATGGTAAATTATATATAGTTGGGGTGTTTGGTAAAAATTTTTTCACTAATTTATAATTTTTTGCTATTAATTTTTGTAATAAGTTTTAATTTTTTTTAAATACTCACAACTTCTATTAAAAATTATAATTATTTTTTTTCTATTTTAGTTACAAGCAAACACAATTACCAAGCACTCACAACTTCTACTATAAATTACAATATAAAAATTTACTAATTTCAGTAATACTTAACACCCTCAATAAATATTATAACGAAACACATCCATTTTACCGCTCAAAATCATAATTTAGTATTATGCTACCAACATTTTGTAAATTTATTACATTAATATTTTAAGATTAAATTAGGAATTAAGATTTTGTGTTTATTATAGATTATTACAAAATATTGTCCATAAGTTTTACCAATTGCTTTTTACCTTGTACTTGTTTAATAATTCTACCAAAACAAATTTTGGTTTACCATTTTATATACATTAAGTAAACAAAATGCATAAGCAATGTAACATAATACTACATAGGGTCCTAATTTTTTTTTATTTTTTTTAGAGTTAAGAAGGGTAGAATTGGCTATATAAGAATAATCTCAAATAGTGCTTATTTGATTTGTGAAATTTAAAGGAAGATTGAATTATCCTCTTTTAACCCTTTTAATTATCATAAGCTCCCAATCTTGGGACTATCAATATCCCATAATCTAGGTGGGTTTAAGAAGTTTTGGGACTATTATTATTACACTATTTTATAATTTTGTTGTAATTTTATAAAAAATTTATCAAACTAAACAACATAGTATTTGTATTTACCTTATCATATTTTCAACAAAAAACCTTCCGGTGCAAAAAATACCACATTATTAATTTAATCTATACTCAAAGTATTAATTAACAATTTGAATACACTAAGGTCATGTTTGGAGTGGTGGATTAAATTAGCATAGATTAGCCGTCCTCAAACTAGCTGTCCGGAAATATCATATACTCCTAATTTAATGCCTCTATTTTAGTCAAGAATTCTATTTATTCACTTCATAGGATAAAATTTGTTAGTGGCAAGTTAATCTCTCACTTTTTTATTTTTTAATTTTTTTTAATTTTGATAATGGTTAAATATATAGTAGCAATAATGTTATGATAAAAAAGTGTTTGTATGATAAATTTGACGTTATTTGTTGAAAAAATTATTCTCATTTTCGTTCTTATCTCTTAAAAGGAAAAAATTAAATAACAACTTGTGGCTAGATGATGATCAAGGAAGTTTTCATCGAAAACAAAAGAAAGCTTAACATGACTTTAAGCCAGCTACAAATTTTATCAAAACAATTTTTTTTTAATTATTGAAAGTGTTGTTTATTTTTTAGAAAAAATACAAATTTAAGCCAGATTACCAAAACACATAATCTAATTTCAACTACTTCTAACATTCAAATAGGGCCCGTGTTTGAGATAATTGTTTATTTATTTATTTTATTTGGCTTGTTTTTGTTTTTAGTAATTTTTTTTTACCTTTTCAAATTGTTATACTTTTGATTCTTTTCATTGAGATGAGTTAGAAAAGTAAATTTTTTTATTAGAATATAAAAAAAAAGTTCAAAATAGACAAAAGTAAACTAAATAAGGTAATAAGCCAAATTTTATGTTGGCTATTTTTTTTTAGTGAATTTTGTTATTATTTATTCAATTTTTAAAAAACCTTTTTAGCTCTTTTCATAAAGAAAATTCAAAAAGTAAAAAAATTTAGTTAAAATATAAAAAAAATTAAAAAAATAAAAATAAACAAAAGTTATGAAATTTTGCCCAAACAACGCTAAGAAAAATACAATCCTATATGATATGTAATTGGAGGGAATAGAATTCTCTAACAGCTCGTTTGGTTATTAAGAAGAGAGGAAAAATGATTATATTTTATCTTCTTAAATTATAAGAAAAAAGAAAAAAAATAAAATGATCATAATTTCTCTTATTTTTGTTTAAATTAATTATAAAAAAAAGAAAATAATTTTTTTTCACTCTTGATTGGATAGATTTCATGAAAAGAAAAGAAAAAAAAAAATACTACTTATTACATGAAAATAACTTTATTTTTGCCATTATTTATTTTTATTTTTTATTTTTGAATGAGTAATTTAAGTATTATAAAAATAGCTAATCAACTTAAAAGTTGACTAAACACACCGAAATGATTCTGTGAAAACGGAGAAGCTAAACACACCGAAATTCATTAAGAAGTCTTCATCTATGTAATAATGGCATTAGAAGCAATGGTTTTCCAGCAAGACCCATTTAGTTACGACTACAACAAAAGATTAAGTGCTGCAATGGAGGATAATAATCTTAAAAGTAACACCAACATCGTGTACTCAACGTGCTCGAACACGACGATCCAACACTCAAGCGGATTTAGTTTTGGGATCGCCTTACAGCTATCCCCATATAACAAGAGGCAACCCACACAAATTCAATCCAAAAAAAGCACCAAAAACTCAATCGCAGAGAATCGGTGCCAAAGAGGCCAAAACCCCAATTCCCTATAGCGCAGGGTTTCAACTCCAGAAAGTGACGAACTCACAAGATGGAAGGTGCATCGTACCAGCGATTCCCGAAGGTGAAAATCCGAGAGCTGAAAGACTACTACTGCAAGTTCGAGCTCCAGGACACTGACACGAGCATTGCGAACGCCCTCGGACGAGTCATGATTTCGAGGTCTCGACGATTCCCATCGATCTAGTGGAGACCGAGGTTAACTCATCCATTCTCAACAACGAGTTCATCGCTCATCGGCTAGGGCTCATTCCTCTCACCAGCGACCAGGCAATGAGTATATGCGCTTCTCTGGGGAATACGACGCCTGCAACGGCGAAGATCAGTGTGAGTTCTGCTCCATGGAGTTCCTTCTCCGGGCCAAATGCATCAATGATCAAACCCTAGATGCCACCAGTAAGGATCTCTATAGTTCTGACCACACCGTTGTCCCTATGGATTTCTTCGATTCTGGTTCTAGTATTGACACTCATGAGCAGAGGGGAATTATAATTGTGAAATTACGCCGAGGCCAAGAACGGAGGCTGAGAGCCATAGCCAGAAAAGGCATTGGAAAAGACCATGCAAAATGGTCACCTACTGCAACTGTTACTTTCATGTATGAATCTATGATCCAGATTTCATATCAATGATGATATGACGGAGACTTCGACAGTTGAGGAGAAAATAAGTTGGGTTGAGAGCAGTCCAACTGATATTGATCCTACCACTGAACAGGAATATCGAGTCCGCGGCATGATTTTTCACCTTTGTTCAGCTAAAATAAAAGCTAAGGCGTGAATATACTTTCACGGTCAATGAATAATTTGGGGTTAAAGAAGATTAAAACTTTTCAAAGCCAATGAACGGGCTCACCCAAAGTTTCGCTAAAATAAAATTCAATAGGTGAACAAACCTCCCATTCTTCCACGATTGATAAATAATCTTGCGTTAAAGAAAGATTAAAATTTTCCGAAGCCAAGGCATGAACTTACCCAAACTCGACCAAATGCAAAGTCAATAGGTAAACAAACCGTCAAGAAATAATCCAATACAATCATGAGATAAATAACTCTTTAAGTGTTAAAGACAAGTTATTTTTGACTTATCGAAATATAATGAATAAGTGCAACGAAAAGTTTTTTCAAAAGTATAAAGAGTGTCGAACAATAAAAATTTTCACTTCTTTTCACTACGATAAAAAAAAAAAAAGCAACTGTGGGAAAATTAGAGGGGATAGAATTTTTTAAAAGAGATAAAATCGTATATTTAAATATAAAGATAAAAACTCTTTAAAGAAATAAGATGATATCAAAAAAATGTAAAATTTATAGATTTTCTATTAAAAAAATAACTTCAAAAGATAATTAGAATTATTGATGAAAAATTCTATAAATAAGGACTGAACCCTACGAATAAAAGTATGTAATTGTATGCCTATACAACTATTATATTATTCTTTACTAGAATTATAGCTAACTTAAGAATCAGAGTGTCTTTAGCCGGTCACACCGGTTGGAGCACTAACGGTGCCCTTATTTTGTAGGACTTTAAAGTCCGCAGTTTGGATGGTCTTTTTCGTTGAAAATATTCTTTATTAAGTAGAAGTATGATTTTTTCCCCATTAATTTAATCCAAGATTAAGAGTTTAATAAAAATAAAAACCTTATATTAATAATAAGTTTTTATATAAATATAAATATAAATGTATTTATCTCTTAACAGAGCTCATTAAAATGTTGTTAGTATTGTGTCACTTTTCTTCATTTATTTAAGGATAAATTACGCTTAGATCTCTTGTATTTAAGGGTTATATAACTATCACATCTTTTATTCTCTCAAATATTACTGCACCTTCTTACTTTTTTATTTTTATAACACTTAGATCTAAAAGTTAACTTTTCGTTAATTTTTGAACGAAAAAATAGTATTTTCACTGTTTCAACAGTGTTTTGATGCTTGTCGTTTTTTGTTTTTTATTTTAATTAAAAAAATTTATTTAAAAATTTTTAATTAAAAAATTAAAAAATTAAAAAATACAAAAATAAGTAAAATAAAAACATAAAATTTAATTTATTTTTATTTTTAAGTTTTTAATTTTGATACAAAAATATTAATTTTAATAAAAACTATTAATTTCTATAATAAAATATTTTAACATTAACTCAAACGAGTATAGTAAAACGAGTATAGTAAAATATTCCAAGAGATCTATCATCTATAAGATTTTTTTCCATATTAATTTCTAGGACTAAAATTATTCGATTCCAAACAACTTTGGACTAATATAGCATGAAATTCCTTTAATGTAAATTTAGTAGATGAACTATTTCTATTTTTTACTTTTGTTCCCAAGAAACAAAACAATGAAGAAGAGCTAAACAAAACAATCAAGAAAAGCTAAAACAAATAATATCTCTCTAAAGTTCCATTTGCAAAGTTGAACTTCAATCAAGATAAAGAGGGTTATTCGATTCTCACTGTTTTAGAACTCACATCAAAGGGCTAAATATATTATAAGAAGATTCTCGCCATGGCTCGCTATCAGAGTGGTTTGTCTCCTTGATTTCACTTTTTTCAATATGGATCTACTTTTTTCTCAAACCCTAAATATTAACCCATAAAAATAAATTAATTCAATTTTTAAATTATTTGAATTTTTTTTGTGCATCCTTAGTGTGTTGCCAAACTATTTCTCAACACAAAACCTTAATTATTAAACTTCCTTTGGCATTTGTCATATAAAGTACACAATTCTAATTAATTCAATTTTTAAATTATTTCCTTATTTATTGTTTCTCTCTCTCTCTCTCTCATACCAAAAATTCTCCGGTGGCCCTGCCCATTGCCGTGCCAAACGGGGTACCTAAATGCAAACTCTTCATTACTTATTTACAATTAGTTTAAAAATTATTTTTTATATTTTTTGCCAGCTAAAAAGTTAAATATAAAGTTTATAGTTTAGTTTTTCAAAGTTGATTATTTAGTTAAAAGTTGATTTTTTTTATTTTTTTTCTTTAAATTGAATAATTTTATCCTTTAATATAATTAAAAATAATAATTATATGTAATTAGTAATGGTAATAAATAAATTACGAATGAGTGATATTATTGTATTTTAAAAATAATTAAAATTTAATTAGAATATTATAAAATTAGTATTTTAATTTAACTTTTTAAATTTTTAATATATTTTTTTATAATTTTAATCAAAAAAACTAAAAAACCTTAGATAGCCAAATGAGCTCTTAATAAACTCATGTATTGTGTCAAAAAATTTGTACTAGATGCATAGCTATTTTTTCTTTTGTATCAACTTACACACATCGATTAATTTTTAAAGGATTAATTTTATTTTTCACTAGCAATACTTAATTAAGAAAAAGGCAAAATCTTATATAAAATAATTTTTTAGGAGTTAAAAAGAAAAAACTCTCAAATTCTTAAGCTTTAACCATCATGGTAATCTTTCGGAATTACTATGTATGCGCAATTTGTGCAGGCAAACATGCTAAGAGCTTCTTCAATAGATTGATCTTTTTAATAAAGCGCGTTGGCTAAAATAAATAATATGTTCTGATTTAAATTACTTCAGTAGAATTTTTAAAATGCTAGTTATTTTATAAATTGAAAAGAGAAATTTTTTAAAAAAGAAAAAAACATAAAAGTTAATTAAAATAAATAAACTTAAAAAAGTGAAAAGAGAAATTTAAAATTTAGAACTTAGAACTAATACCGAAAAAGTAAAAGTTACATAATTCTTAAATAAAATAAAAACATAATACTCAGCTAATAAAATAAAAGTTACTAATAAAAAAAAACATTACAAAATATTTGAAAAATACAAAATAAAAATATAATCGTTGTAAAATTACCACGTTATCGCTCTATCATTGCCACATATTTTTTTTTTTAAAAATTGATTAAGTTAGTTTAAATTGATTAGCTAAAATAAAAAGTAATAGTTGAGTACATATATATAAAAAATTAGTTAGTTAAAATAAATAGTATATATATATATATATATTATATTTTAATTAACTATTTTAAATAATGGTGTTAGAGATACTCAAAGTAATAAGTTATGTGTATTTAAAAACTGGCCGCACCAAAATAATATAGGGTTTCTTTTGAGATTTTTTTATTTATTTTCTTTTTTACATTTTGTAGCTTTTAGTTAAATTATTAATGGTGTTTCGTATTGTTAAAATTAATAATTTATAAATTATAAATTATAATAAAAATAATAAATATTTAATAATGATTATAACTTGTAATTAAAATAGAATAAAAATTAATTATAATTTGTATAATTTATAATAAAAATTATAAAAATTTAAAATAAATTATAATTTATAACTAAAATTAATAATAACAAATTAAAAATTATAGCAAAAGTTCCAAACACCAATTATACCTTCTAAATGACCAAATTCAAAAAATATAAAAAAACTTATATTTCACATTTAGTAAATTATTTTACTTTTTGTTTAATTTTTTTTTGTACTTTTTCTCATTTCTATCCACGAATACATTAAGGGGTGTTTCGTTTTTTTGGGTCTGATTTTTATTTTTTTAAAATTAATTTTAGTTATAAGATAATATTTTTTTAAAAATATTCAGACTTTCTCTTACAAAATTTAACTATTTTTTTCATATATTTTAATTATAAATAATAATATTTATCAAATTTTTACAAATTTTACTATAAATTATAATTTATAAATTATTAATTTCAGCACCATTATACACCCCCAAAAATTTAAAAAGCTTTATCCAAAAAAATACTTTTTCTTTAAAAAAAAGCCAAAAATAATAAAATTGAAAAATTTCTACGAAACGGAGCTCTCCGCATCTCCGCAATTGGACACCTACGATGTTGCATACAGCGATATATACATGCGTGTTCGTATGTATGGATACGGTTGTCTGATCCTATTATCTCCTCCATGACCATAGTTTTCTTGTTTGTACTTTTCGCGGAAAGTTGTTTTCTTCTTTTTCAGAAAAAAACATGGGTTTCCGTTGAGGAAAAAGGTCGTCTTCTGCTTTCAAACTCTCGCCTGATTTCCACTCTTCCCAAAGTTTTCAACATTCTCATCGTTTTCTTGGGTTTCCTCTCTCTTCTCCCCTCGTAGATTGCACGAAATTCGGGGGCTCATTTTCTCGGAATCTCGACGATTACGTATGATTTTCCGGGATTTTTGCTTGTTGGGTTCTCCCTCTCTCTCTCTCTCTCTCTCTCTCTCTCTATCTCTCTCTCTCGTTTTCTTTTCTTTTCTTTTTTTCTTTCTGATTTGCTTGGATTCGTCGCCACTTTTTGTGAATTAAGGTCGTCTCATTTTGTGTTGTGGTTTGAGTTTTCTTGAAGGGTGGTGGAAAAAAATTGAATTCGTTCCAGTTTTTGGCTTTATCAGTTCGATTTTCCCGGTGACCGGAAAAGGTGTGAATTGACGACATTGCCCACCTGGAACTCTTTTTCCTGTGAATTTAGAAGTCAAAAAAGATAGAATTCCTGGTGACCAATTTGCGTCGTCGTCGTTGTCTCTCTCTCTCTCTCGTCGAGAGAGACAGGAAATTCCGATAGTTTCTCTCTCTCTCTCTCTCTCTCTCTCTGTTTTTCCTCTGCTTTCTGGGCTTCCTTCTCAATTTCTCTTCCCCTCCCAAATATGATTCTCAACAAAGGGTTTCTTAAATCGAACCTTGATTGCTTCCTCGATTGCACTACCCCTACCGTCCCATCTCTGTTCCTTCCCAAGGTTTGTTCTCTCATTTCAATGGTTTTCTTACTTTTGATTCAAAACACACACAGACACACAGAGACACAGATTGATGATCGTTTATATTTTTTCCTTAAAAATCGGTGTTAGAGCCAATTTACGCCCATTTCGGTTAATTTTGAAACTGTAAAGTTAACAGGTGAAAAATCTCTTGATTCCCAAGAACTCGAACCGGTGATAATTAGAGACCAAACCTCATGATTATGTTTGTTTATATATCTGACAGCTGATAGTTCTGTGCAGAGCGAGATCAGAAACCTGAATAGGCTTTGGCACCCATGGGAGAGGGAAGAAGTTGAGTATTTTACTTTGGCTGATCTTTGGGCTTGTTTTGATGAATGGAGTGTTTACGGCGCCGGAGTTCCGATCACTCTGGACGACGGCGAAACCCTAGTTCAGTACTACGTCCCTTACCTCTCTGCCATCCAAATCTTTACCAGCAACAATTCGTCCGGGGATGCTTTAAGGTATCACTTTCATTCTTTGCATTTGTAATTTGATTCAATTTAGTCTAATATTACTTGTAGTGAATAGTGATTTCAAAGTTCCTTAAATCTATTTACTGTAAACTTTTATTAATTTTCTGCCAATTTGGGCGCAATGCAATTTTCTGGCAATATATCATCCAACGGCTCAAAATGTATTTTACAAAAATTGTATGAAATTAAGCGTTTGGGTTGATGCATTGCATCAAAAAATGCATTATAGAGGATTTTTGTTCATGGATTATATTTGGCCGGATTGGACCATTTTCAAGAAAATAGTCCTACTTGTACAGTGTTTGGTAGAGGGACAGGATAAGGATTCAATATAGGGCCACTGGGCGGTGGGTTTGGGGTTTGGGGTTTGGGGTTTGAGATAAAGGCTATTTGAAAAATTGGTTAATTTCCTGCCAACGACAAATTTTGTGTGTTAACTAACGACAAATTTCTCACGTCATTTGACGGCAAATTTCCCGGGGTGGTGGGTTTGGGGTATGGGATAAAAGCTATTTGAAAAATTGGTTAATTTCCCACGTTATCCAATGACAAATTTCCCATGTTATCAAACGACAAATTTCCCACGTTATTCGACGACAAATTTTTCGTCGCGTTATCCGACGACAAAACAACTAAAAGATATAAATAATCTCACTTCAATCCAATCCAGACAACCTTTTCTACCTTGGCTCCACACCTATCCTCCCATCAAATAACGCCTTAAGAGTGCTCTTTTAGTTGGTTTGTAAGATTTGAATTGAATTGTAATGGCACATTTATGAGGGTTAGTTAAAGTTTCCCAATTTTGGCGATTTCTTTCTTGTCTTTGGTGTTAATGTTCTTAAATTAGTTTGATAGTTGAAACTTCAAAATGCATTAATGCCAATATATTTGATTATTTATTTCTTTATTTTTAATGATGTTGGTACATTTGGGTTTAATAATATAGCTTGAGACCCACAACAAGTAGGGAATGATTACCTAATTCATCCATCATATTTGTCAATTCTAAATCTTGATTTCGAGTTACTATTTTAAACAAATTGCAACGAACCTTTCTCAGGGAAGATAACGACTCGGTTTGTGAGACCAGGGATTCATTTAGCGATTCACTCAGCGATGAGAGCGAGAGCGAGAAACTATCAAGATGGGATGGATGTTCTTCTGAGGATGGAGCATCGGAGCAAGACAGTGTTTGGCATATGAATGATAGACTGGGTTACCTTTATTGTCAGTATTTTGAGAGATCAGCTCCTTATGGAAGAATCCCTCTTATGGATAAGGTACCTTTTATTGGTGCATTTCGCTATTTGGCACGGTGCAAAGCTTGTTTGTAGCTTTTTTATGTTCTTTACTTTCTAACAATAACTGAGCAAATAATAATGAAAATTGTTCTGGATATGTTAGAATCACTTGGTTCCATATCATGACAGGTATCCGATAAAGATCTACAGAAATTAACTATTGATTTTTGTCGGCGAATCAACTTGCTTCGCTCTATTCCTTTTCTAAAACTACTGTACTCGTCTTTTCCATTTCAGTTTGGGTGATTATATTAGTACTGTCTAATGAGTTATGAGCATATGTTATTGCCTCCATTGTAATGTTATGGTTGAGAAGAAGAGATAATTCTTATTATATGTGAACCACGAGGTTTTCATTTGTTCGACCATTGTGAACATTCATTACATTAATTGCTTTTGTCTCTTTGGCATATAAATTGCGATTCCCGTTGACACCATTTTTTGTCACCTCCGTTTCAGATCAGTGGATTAGCTCAAAGATACCCCGGATTAGTGTCATTAAGAAGTGTGGATCTTTCACCAGCTAGTTGGATGGCAGTTGCTTGGTCTCTCCTTTTCTTCCCATTCACATTACTTAGAGAGACATGGTTTCTTCTTCAAGGATGCAACTCGTGCTTTTCTATCAAAGAATTTAGGAAGATGGTTTTCTATCAAAGAATTTAGGAAGAGACCGATGCATATATAGATATATCATGTTAAACATACATATTTGAGAATAGTGGTTTTAGGACACTCCATTTGTATTCAATACTCACAAAGATGTCGATGGGCCTCAAAACAACACTCCATACTCGGTTGTTATGGGACCCACAACTTATGTGTACAAAATAGAGTGTTTTTAGTTTTATTCACTTGGGAATACTCTTAAGTCGGGCTTTTAAATTAGTTAACATTAATGTTATGACTTCTTTTCAAGATTCTTTATGAATATTTAAATTGGAATTTTTGAATTATTGTGAAGTAATTTACCACATCCCCATGGGTAGAACCATTAAGGACTTGGTTAACGTTAATGAAATGTATAAAGAATAACTAATTTATTTGTGTCAATCTTCATTTCCTCCTTACATGACTTTCTAGAACCCGTAATTTCCAGGTACCCAATTTACCACATCCCCATGGGTAGAACCATTAAGGACTTGTCCACATGCTTCCTCACTTACCACACCCTTTCATCTTCTTTTCAAGGTATTATCTTGGTCCCTTTTTCTTATCTTATCTATCATTTTCACCTTTGTTACTTATTCACTTTTGCCAAAATTCAATTTGAAACGTCTGTCGTGACAGATATGGACCTTGAAGATGACACGGTGAGTGCCGAAAGGAAGCGAAAGCAAGGGGAGGGAATGTCACTATCTCCATTTGGTTTGGCCACTTATAAGATGCAAGGCAGCGTGTGGGTCTCCGGCAAGAGTGGCCGGGACCAAGAGAGGTTGGTGTCACTTTTGAGCGTCGCAGATTCGTGGCTAAAGCAGCTGAGGGCCCAGCACCATGATTTTGACTACTTCATGAGGACTCGGCGTGGATGAAAAACACACTGGCTTCATGATTCGCTCCGGCTCCACCAAGGTGGCTTCGACTGATGAAATCTTCTTCTTTCTTTCTTTTTTTTTTTAAAGCCTTTTGTTTTGTGGTGGTGTTTATTTTGGAGGAATGGCCTTTGAAAAAAAAGAGTGAAAAAAATGAGTGCAGGGATTTTAGTTTTTGGTTCTCTTGAGATTCCTCCTCATCACAAGAGATGCTTGGATTAGAGTTGAGACTATATATCATCCTGTCTCTGACCTGCTGATGGTGTTTTTTAAGTGTTTTTTTTTAATAGAAAAATGTTAGATGTATAGATATCGGATGTAGATTAGAACACACTTCTCACATGAAATAAATTCTGTATAATATTATTGGACCTATCCTATGTGAGAAGATGCGTTTAAACATGTGCATGATTTTGTGAGAGGTTCAGACATATTTCTTACATGGGATGAATCCTAAAGTTGTGAAATTCACCCTACGCGAGGGCGTGTCCGAATATGTGATTACATGTGCATGATTTTGTGAGAGGTTCAGACATATTTCTTACATGGGATGAATCCTAAAGTTGTGAAATTCACCCTACGCGAGGGCGTGTCCGAATATGTGATTTTTATAATATGGAGAAAGACAAGAGAGGGATGACTTTAGAAGTGGATGAGGAGAGAGAAACAGGCATCAGGGGCTCTAAATCTGTGAACTCTTGTCAATGGTTTGTTATGTCATGAGTAATTTGACTCCTTGTACATGACGGCCTTTTTCAGGCTTTTTGCATAATACTTCCTGACCACACACACATTGACTTGACTCGGTCTCTCTACTGTGTGATTTTCATAGATCTTTTGTTTTGTTTTTTTTTTCTTTTTAATTTTTCATTTTATACGTCTTAAATTTAAATCTTCTTTGATGATTTGTTTGTTCCGAAATAAAATATTTTTATACTAAAATTATTTTTCTATGTAAAATGATTTTATAAAAAATAATTTTTTTTGTATTTAGTTGGAATATGATTTTTTTTTAAATTATAATTTTAAAATAAAATATACTATTATTTTAATACAATCTATTGCTATAGCCATTATTTCCATCACAATCACCACACAATTACTATCCCTTCTCACCACCATCCATACCACCTTAAACACCATATCCCAATACTACTATAATCAATGTCACTATTATCCAACCACTACCATAGCCTACGCTATTGTCATTGCTGTTTCTATTGCTATTACTACCATTATTCGTACCGTTATAACCATCTCGACGTTATCATTTTCACTTTCACCCGTACTATCACCATTTAAACTATCGCTGCCATCACCATTATTTATCATTGTTGCTGTTATCGTCACAATCAGTATTACAACCACTGTCACATCTTCATCGTTGTCACCGCTCTTACTATCGTTACCACTGCTTACATAAAAAATAACTAATTCTATTTTTTATGTAAATTATTTTTAATCTTTTGATGTAAAATATTTTATAGAAAAAATATGTTACGTTGTTTTTGTCAATCAAATAATGAAGAATAAGTAAAATACTTTATTAAAAAATAATTTATATTGGAACAAACGGTGCCTGAAACTTTTTTTGGGATGAAAAGTCTGATGTTTTGCATATTTTTGTTTTTTGGATTTTGTTTTAATATTTTGTTAAATTTTTTATTTTTTCGACTTGTGAGATAAATAAAAAATTATTTTAATCAAGAAATAAAAAAATTCATTAAAAATAAAAACAAGTAAAAAAAAATTTCGGTTATTAATCTATTTTAGTTTTTTTATTTCTTTTCTTTCTGTTTTTTTTTTCATATTCTGATCAATTATTAAATTTTAATTTTTTTGGCCCGTTTTAACGAGAATAACTTAAAAGGTTTAAAAGTTCGACAAAATAATGCTTTTTTTATTAACAATGAAAATAAAAAAATGAAAAAGTAAATAAGTAAGTATCCTAAATTATATGACAATCTTTTATGCTATATTTGGGTCTTGGATCTTTGAATTATAAAGATCCAAACACAACCTTAATCTTTGCAATAACGTGGATTCATTCGGTGTCTAACCTTTGAAGTCATCACCCGGCTTCTCTTCTGATGAATCAATTTCCGTATATACTGTAAGAAATTGAGAGGATAAGATTTTATTCATCAATAAAAATTAGAGTAATTTAAAAGTAATATATAAGTTATAGGTAACATAAAACGGGGTGAATTAGATTTCAAAAATAAATAGTATTTTTCAAATTTTTTTTTAATAATGTAATCAAATATGATAATTTAATCAAAGATTAAAATAATACAAATATTAAAGAGGTTAGGGATAGAGAGATTGAACCGGACACCAAAGATTTATAGTTGTTTGATTTTTTCCAAACCTATGTCAACTGCTCAAGTTATCTTTTGAGTATTTTCACTATCTAAAATGCTTCACGGGCACATTCCAAATCTTTACAATTTCAAGACTTCGCTTGAGTAAACCGAATGTTTACGAGTACATTCAAAAACCTAACATAACTTCAAAAAGATTCTATGAAAATAATTCTTTATTTTCTTCTAATCTCTCTTGAACTCTTATTTGATGAGATTTACTCACCCACTCAAAGGATAAAGGGTGACTCACCATTAGATACAATAAATGAAGAGTATTAATGTAAAACATTCACTTTCTTTATAGAAAAAAATTATAATAAATGAGAAAGTAAAAAGAAATGAGGTATAAGAGCTAGAGATTCAACAATAAATGAGGGCATAAGGATTCTGAATTTGATTCAAGCAATAGAACAGTAAACGTAGGTCTCCAGTTAGAGTAAATGCTGAGAAGTTATTTCTTATATAAGCTATTGTGCATTCATGACCATTGGAGGTAGGTGAGAGCAATAAATGTAAAAAATTCAACCGTTGAGATCTGTCACGAGTTTGAATTTTCGTCGCAGGTGTCGACACAAATGCCTTTGGTTTCTACATAAAATGCCTGGGACAGGAATCCTTAAGTGGTTGGGTCGACACATTTCTTCTGATAGATCGACACAATTTTTGTACGCTACCTCACCAACATCATTGTGTCGATACCTTTGAATCTGGTGTCGACTCATTTAAAACTTCAGCATCTAGGGAGGACCATTTGTGTCGACTCATTTTGCCCTTGGTGTCGACACTAAATTCTGCAGGAAGTCTCGGTTCTTTTGTGTCAGCACTTTTGGACTGAGGTATCGACACCAAAAATTTTCAAGAGGGCTCGAAACTTTTGTATCGACTCATCTTGCCTTTTTGTTGACACCCAAAATCTGCAAGTGGCCTCGGTTCTTTTGTGTCGACACGATTTTCATTTGTGTCGACCCAAAATTTTGGATACCAAAATTGTGAAGCACTTTTGTGTCGACATAAAACTAATTTGTGTCGGCTCAATTTGAGTCCTGAGATATTCGCTTCTTTCATGTTGACACAAAACTTATTTGTGTCGACACTAAACTTTAATACATGAAAGTAACTTCATGAAACTATTACGGTGTCAAACCATTTGTTCAATAGGTATTGACACACTTGATATGCATCAAGTGTACTTTGCCTTAAAAGTGTTTGACTTAATTTTCAATAGAGTTCAACACATAATATTCTTAATCAAGAATATGTAAGTGCTTTAATCATTTTTAGAGTTAAGTTATTTCTTTTAGCTTAAGGTGTCAATTTAATTGTTCAAAATGTGTTAACACTTTTATTTTAAAAATATAAAATATTATCATTTTAAATCCATTTATTCTTAAAAAATAAATTATCAAAATTATCAAAATCAAAATAAAAAATCCATGAGCTAACAATCTTATCTTTTTTTATGATTACAACCATATTAGAATTTTTTAGAAAACGTTTAAAAATATTTTTTAACAAAGGTTCTCGCCTTATCGATATACCTTAAACAACGTATGCAAATATAATGGATAGACATTCAACAGAGTGAAAGCATACATTTTTTATGTGTGTTGCAACAAATGATCAAGAAATATTCTGAGTTTATTAAAATTTATGCAATGTGTGCAAAGTGATTTGTAAATACATGTCCAAATATCTATAGCTAGAAATATCCAACAATCATTTATAGGCAAAAGAACGGGATATAGATAAGTACATACATAGGCATTCATTCAATCATAAAAATATTTTCACACATCGATCTAGGACATCCAATGTAAAAGTTTTCAAAACAACCATTCAAACTAATTAAGCAACCCATGCAATCAACCAAAAAGAAATGTATGTTAATTGTTACAACTTCACCTTCAAATAAAAAAAAACTTAAAGAAATGTTTGTTTTCAACTTCTTTTCTATTCTCTTTTCTCTCTTTCTTCTCTTCACTCCTTTACCTTCTTCCCTTCTGTAATCTTAAAAAAAAGGCTACTGATCATCCATGAATCTTTTGAAATCCTTCTTCTCTTTTGCTTTTTGCTTGCTAGCGGAGGCCCGTTCATTTGATGCTCGTGCTCGCGCTCGCTCATCCTTAGCCTCAACAGCAGCTATCGCTTCATACCAAGCAACCAATGCAAGGCCTGCTTCCCGTTTGAAATGCGCTGCCTTTTCTTCCTTTGTTTCTTTGGGCTTGAATTGTTTGGCCCAGGCTTCTTTGATCCACATGAGGTGTTCTTTCATTTTTTAAGAGTTGGCATGGATAGCATTCACAATGCCTTAGTCATATTCTTTTCTCACTTGATGCAGCATTACCTTATTGCAATTAACAATAGAGATAATATTGTCATCCATAGTCTTGCATAGGGCTCTTCCGGCATCTGTGGTATTTTTTACATCTCTTTAGGGGCTACGGTTTGTCTTGTCAAGATACTTAACTTTTTTGGAGAAGAAAGAGACAGTGTGATTTAAATCAAAGAAGTCTTGATCGACTTTTGCTCGAAATAAAGTCCCTTTGGAGGATAAGGAGTTGATCAAGGACACAACCTCAGATAGGTCAACATGAACAGGAGCAGAAGATGATGCAGGTGGAGCAGATGCAAAAGAGGGAGGATAAGGAGCAGAAGACGGACCAAAAGTGTCAAAGGGTCCATGAACATCAGGTCGAGAGGGAAGAGAATCAAGATTGATAAGAATGGATGAAATATCTCGAGGAGGAGGAGGATAAGTCTTGGCAGATGAGGGGGTCCCACAATGAGAGGTGGTCCAAACACCATTAACATTTACAATTTGCATATGTTTTAGTGAGGAATTACCATACAAGTCATGTTTTTGAAAAGACAACAGCCTTTTCCTCAGATAAGTCAATGCAGAAATGGCAAAAAACACGAGTGAGATACATTCCATGAGAGAGAGAGAGAAGTTGGATTTACTGTGGGAATGAAGCATGTGGAAAATGAACAGAAAACCTAGATCAATGCTTTGTTATTCAAGAATACACTACATAATGAAAATGTGCATTTATGTAACATCATCAAATTTTTTCGTTTGGGATAGAAAAATATGATTTACCATGTGATGCAAAATGTGCATTTCTAGCTTCATAAAGTTAGCCTCTAAGGATTTGTAGGGTTAATGTCATTATTCTTAAAGATATTTTCACAGATTCAGAAAATGAAAAACCTTCAACCTCAATGGGTTTCTGGTTATGATAAACACAAATATCTCATTTAGAGATGCCAAGGATCTCATTCAGAGAAGAGGGAATCAGAGCAAAGCCTATACCATTCACCCATGTGGTAATGGTGGTGGTCGGAATCAAAGATATGTAAAAGTGAGCATAAAATGATTTCACAAGAGTGCGATAGTGTGGTTCTCGAATTTGCAAAAGTCTCTTCCACCCGAGGCTAGAAAAGAGATATTTAAATCTTATTTCTATGGAGTCAAAGAAGGAAAAGTCTATAGAACGATCAAGAATAATTTTTTGATTGTAAAAGATGGGAAATAAAGTTGACGAATTTTGGGGGTTTGAAAGGATATTAACTCAGACGTGGCTACAATTTTGGTACTGTTGCCATTGCTGCCGTCGTCTTGGAGGTCGTCTTCTTCCGTTTTGACGTTCTAGGGCTTGAGGAGGTTCCTTCTCCGCTTTGCTTTGATCCTTTTCCCTTGGTTTTAGGAGGCATTTTGATGGATTTGGGTTGAGATTGAAGAAGAAGATAAGGAGTCAACACAAATTTTTTGAAAAGAAAAGGCGGGAGATGGACCGTTTTATAGAGAGAGAGGGAACGAAGTGACGATTCGGGTCTGACGCGTCTATATATAGACGTTAAGATTTTTGTCGACACAAATTATAATTGGTGTCGACACTTTTTTTCGAAAGTGTGGGTATCGAAAACAAGAAATGGTGTCGACACATTCGGCTATTTGAGTCGACATGATTAAGCTTGGTGTCGATACAAATTTATCGAGAGTCAGGGAACCAATATGGTGTCGACACTGAATAGAAATGGGTAGACACTTTTCTCACATTGCCACTTCTAAACAGTTTTGAGTCAGCATTACACACATTTGCATCAACACTTTTCCAAGTAGTGTCAACACATTTTTACATTTAAGAAAGAACATCAAAGGTTTTGAAATATAATGAAAAGACATGGTTAGTATGACATATATATTATGAATTAAGAGCACATAACATACTAAGTTCTCTTCTTATATAGCATATTCTTTCTTCATTTAAGGATTTTGTAAAAATGTCCGCTAATTGGTAATCTGTGCCTATAAATTCAAGTTCGATGTTTTCTTTTTGCACATGATCTCTTATAAAATGATGTCTAATCTCTATGTGCTTAGTTCTTTAGTGTTGTATAGGGTTCTTTGATATATTAATTGCACTAGTGTCATCACATTTTATTAGAATATAATCTAAGTGAAAATCATAGTCTTTCAATTGTTTTTCATTCAAATAACTTATGCACAACAGCTTCCAGCTGCAATATACTAAGCCTCAGCTGTAGACAAGGCCACTGAGTTTGGCTTCTTACTAAACCAAGAGATTAGTGAGTGTCCTACGAATTGACAAGCATCACTTGTGCTTTTTCTATCTGCTTTGCATCAGATAAAATCAGTTTCTGAATAGCCAAATAACTCAAAAACTATTCTTCCAGTATAAAATAATCCAAAGTTTTGTGTACCTAAAAGGTATCTAAAGATGCTCTTAACGGCGGTCACATGTGATTCTTTAGGACTTGATTGAAATCTAAAACACATGCATACACTAAACATAATATCCTAATGACTAGCAGTTAAATATAAGAGAGATCCAATCATACATCTATAACGCTTTTCATCGACTGCTATGCCATCTTCATCCTTATCAAGATTTATTGTAGGACACATTGGAGTTCTCATGGGTTTTACTTTTAGCATGTCGAATCTCTTCAATATGTTCCTCGTGTATTTAGCTTGATTGATGTAGATTCCTTCTTGAGTTTGTTTAATTTGGAGTCCGAAGAAATAGTTAAACTCGCCCATCATGTTTATCTCGAATTCTCCTTGCATACACTTGACAAAGTCTTTGTAAAGAGATTCATTAGTTGTACTAAAAATTATATCATCTACATAAATTTGTGCAACTAGCATGTCATTTTCTTGTGATTTGATGAGAAGAGTGGTATCTATTTTTTCTCTTAAAAACTCATTTTCAATCAAATTTTTTTTTTAGCCTTTCATACAATGCTCTAGGTATTTGCTTTAAACCATAGAGAGTTTTGATAAGTTTGTAAACATGATTTGAAAAATCTAAAATTTTAAAACCAGGAGGTTGTTTCACAAAATTTTTCTCCGAGATAAACTATTTAAAAATGCACTTTTGACATTCTTTTGATAGAGTTTAAAATTTTTAAAGTATGCAAAAGTAAACAACATTCTAAGGCTTCAAGCCTAGTCACTGGAGCAAAAGTCTCATCAAAATCGATGTCTTCTTTCTGTATTGTAATCTTGGGCTACCATTCGAGTACCTTTTCCTAAGAACTACTCCATTCTCATCCATTTTATTTCTAAAAACCTATTTTGTATCGATGATGGAGTGTTCTTTAGGTCTTGGGACTAAAGTTCAAAATTTGTTTCTTTCAAATTAATTTAGCTTTTCTTACACAGTCAAGATTCAAAATTTATCATTTTTGACTTTCTCAAAATATTTTGGTTCAGTCTGAAAAAAGAATGCTAAATTACCACAAATATTATGTAGAGAAGAATGGGTTTTGATACCTTGTGATGGATCACTAATAATAAGATCTTTCGGGTGACCATGAGCATACCTCCACTCTTTAGGTAGGTCTAAAATTTTTGAATTTTTAGATTCAGCAATCTGTTGGACTGCATTTTGTTGAGAATTTAAAATTTTCTCTTGATTTGAATTTTTATTTTCTTTGATAAAGATATCTTCAACATCTTTTCTAAGTCTAATAAGTTATCTTCACAAAAATCATTTGAAGAATCAATGTTAATTTCATAAAAAATAGTATGTACAGATTATTCAATAACTACGGTCATTTTATTGAACACTCTATACGCTTTACTAGATATAAAATATCATAAGAAAATACATTCATCAGATTTTGCGTCGAACTTGCCAAAATTTTTTTTGTTGTTGTTTAAAATAAAATATTTGCACTCAAAGGCGCGAAAATAACTGATATTAGGTTTTATTCCATTCCATAACTCATATGGGGTTTTCTTGAGAAAAGCTCGTATCATAACTCTGTTTATGATAAAACAAGTAGTATTGATAGCCTTGACCCAAAAGTATCGTGGAAGATTATTTTCACAGAGTATGATTCTAGTAATTTCTTCTAATGCCCTATTTTATTTCTTAACAACTCCATTTTGTTGAGGTGTTCTTGGAGCAGAGAAGTTATGGTTAATACCATTTTCATCACAAAACTTTTTAAAATTTTTGTTTTTAAATTCTCTACCATAATCACTTCGGATACTTGTGATTTGAAATTTTTTTTCATTTTGAACTCTCTGAGGCAATTTTGCAAAAAAAACAAAGGCTTCATCCTTATGAGTTAAGAATAGTACCCAAGTGTATTTAGAGAAGTCATCAACAATAATAAAGGCATATCTCTTGCCTCCAAGACTTAAAGTTCTTGTTGCACCAAATAAATCCATATGCAATAGTTATAATGACCTAGAAGTTGAAATTTCATTTTTAGAATAAAAACAACTTCTAACTAATTTTTCTTGTTGACATGCATCACACACTTTGTTCTTTTCAAATTTGATTTGGGGTAACCCAATCACACTAACTCCTTTTTCAAAAATTTAAAAATTAAGTTCATGTGTGCATGTCCAACCCTTCTATGCCATAACCAACTATTATTACTTAAGGTAGCTAAGCACTTGGTATCATTCTTAGAAAGATTATTGAGAGTAAATATATAAATATTTTCATGTCTTTGACATTCAAAGATAACTTTGTTATTGGTTGAATCTTCAATAACACACTTAGCATGATTAAACACAACTTTGTAACCTTTGTCACAAAGTTCGGTTATGCTAAGAAGGTTATGTTTCAAACTATTAACAAACAAAACATTTTCAATAAAAGGGGAATTAATTTTACCAATACAGCCAATTCTTATGATTTTTCCTTTACTATTGTCTCTAAAAGTCACAAATCTGCCATCTTTTGGTTTGAAAGATGCAAATATCGATTGGTCGCCTGTCATATGTTTTGAGCAAGCGCTATCGAGATACTGCATCCCCTCCTTGAATGAGGATTTGAGACATACCTGCAAGGAGAATTAAATTTTATTTTTGGTACCCAGATTTTCTTGGGTCCTTTGGTGTTATTTTCTTGAGGATGTGTTCCTTTAGGAACCGAAGTCTTCTTGACATAATTATTTGACAGATTTCTATGTGAACAGTATGTGACAATGTGTCAATACTCATAGTAATGAAAGCAAGTGGCATTTGTATGATTAGATGATGCCTTGACAAAAATGTTGCTTAGAAATTTTTATTTCTTTCTGGATTTATACCCAATTTCAGCTTTGTCAAAAATATATTTTTGTCCTCAACCTTTTCATTCAAGACTTTGTTTTCTTTCTTTAAAGCAGAAACTTGTTTTGATAAAATAGATTTTACACCTTTTAAAATCTCAATTTCAGTTGAGGAGGAAATAACTAATTTTTTAAAAACAGAATTCTTTGCACCTATTTTTCTCAACTCGTTATGCAAATCTTCAAATGCGCATTGCAGTTCATCTAAGGAGAAAGGGTTAGGAGTTACCTCATCATTTTCTCTGGCCATGAGGCTTGGATTTGCTACTTCATTTTCTTTCTTTTTATCATTAGAACTGCTGTCATCACTCTCATCCCATGCAGCAATCATGGCTTTCTTGAAGCCCATTTTGAATTACTTTTTGAGCTGATGACATTCAGCTTTTACATGTCCAGACTTTTTATACTCATAGCAAATGATTTCTTCCTTTTTGAATTCGCTCTTGAACGTGCTAGAGTCGCCTTTGAATTTGATAAGTTCGCTTCGGTGTCCTTCCTTTTTGAAGAACTTTCTTCCTCCTTGTTTCTTATTTCTAAGAAATTTTTTAAATTTCTTTGTGATGAGAACTATGTCTTCATTTTCATCACTTGAGGAGTCTTTCTTAGATTTTTCTTCGTGAGTTGAGGACTTAAAGGCGAAGTCTTTTTTCTTTTTGTTGTCTTTCTCTTCGTCCATGTTGATGTTCATCTCATGGGTCATGAGAGAACCAAGAAGTTCTTCTAGGCTCAGTTTGTCCAAGTCTTTGGCTTCTTGAATGGCCGTGACCTTAGCTTCCGAACTCTTTGGCATACACTTCAGAATTTTTCTTACCATTTTTACATTAATGTAAATCTTGTCAAGAGATTTTAGTCCATTAATAATATCAGTGAAGCGAGTAAACATATCAAAAATTATTTCATCATACTTCATTTTAAATAATTCATAGTTATGTACAAGTAAATTGATTTTTAACTCTTTCACTTGATTAGTACCCTCATGGGTAATTTCGAGTCTATCTCATGTTTCTTTTACGGTGTCACATGTAGAGATTCTATTGAACTCATTTGAGTCAAGTGAGCCATATAGGAGATTCATAATTTTAGCATTTTTTTGTATCTCCCTAATATTGATTTCAATTCATTTTGCCTCTGGTTCAGGGACAGTAACCCCTTTAACAGTTTTGGTGGATCTTTTGGATCTATTTATAATAACCCGTCAAAAGTCATAGTCTACGGCTTGAATGTAGATTGTCATTCTAACATTCCAATAATTGTAGTTTGTTCTATTGAACAAAGGGGGTCTATTAGTTGATTGACTTTCGGATTGGATAGGTCCGATACTAGTGATTGCCATATAAACTCTCAGACTATTAAGTCAAAAAATAAGAGTCTAAGCTCTGATATCAATTGTAAGTTCTAGGCAATCCAAGAGGGGGTGAATTGGGTCTTTAAAAATAAATAGCAAATTTGAAAAACTTTTTTAATAATGCAATCAAAAATTAAAGTAACGCAAATATTAAAGAGGTTAGGAATAGAGAGATTGAATCAGACACCAAAGATTTATAGTGGTTCAGTTTTTTTCAAGCCTATGTCCACTTCTCAAGTTCTCTCTTGAATATTTTCACTATCTAGAATGTTTCACGGGCGCATTTCAAGTCTTTATAACTTCCAGACTCTGTTTGAGTAAATCGAATATTTACGGGTAGATTCATAAACCTAACACAGTTTCAAGAAGATCCTACGAAAATAATCTCATATTTTCTTCTAGTCTCTCTTGAACTCCTCTTTGATGAAATTTACTCACTCACTAAAAGGATAAAAGGTGACTCACTCTTGAATACAATAAATGAAGAGTATTAATGCAAAAGACTCATTCTCTTTACAGAAAAGATTTACAATAAATGAGAAAGTAAAGAGAGATGAAGAATAAGAGTTGGAGATTCAGCAATAAATGAGGACTTGAGAATTCTGAATTTTATTCAAGCAATAGAATAGTAAACGTAGGTCTCCAGTTAGAGTAAATGCTGAGAAGTTACTATTTATATAAGCTCTTGTGCGTTCATGACCATTAGAGGTAGGCGAGAGTAATAAATGCCAAAAATCCAACCGTTGAGATCTGCCGCGAGTTTGAATTTTCGTCGCAGGTGTTGACACAAATGTCTTTGGTGTCGACAAAAAATGTTTGAGACAGAAATCCTTAAGTGGTTGGGTCAACATATTTCTTCTGAGGGGTCGACACAATTTCTATACGCTACCTCACCAACATCATGGTGTCGACACTTTTGAATATAGTGTCGGCTCGTTTGAAACTTCAGCATCCAGGGAGGACCATTTGTGTCGGCTCATTTTGCCTTTAGTGTCGACACTAAATTTTGCAAGAATTCTCGGTTCTTTTGTGTCGGTACTTTTGGATTAAGGTGTCGACACCTAAAATCCACAAGTGGCATCGGTTCTTTTGTGTCGACACTATTCTCATTTGTGTCGACCTTAAATTCTAAATACCAAAAGGGTGAAGCACTTTTGTGTCGATACAAAACTAATTTGTGTCGACTCAATTTGAATCCTGAGAGTTTCGGCTCTTTTGTATTGACATAAAATTTGTTTGTGTCGATAATAAATTTTAATACCTGAAAGTAATTTCATGAAATTGTTATGGTATCAAACCATTTGTTCAATATGTATTGACACACTTGATATGCTTCAAATGTATTTTGCCTTAAAAGTGTTTGACTTTTTTTTAATAGAGTTCAACACAGAGTATTCTTAATTAAGAATATGTAAGTGTTTTAATCATTTTGAGAGTTAAGTAATTTCTTTTGGCTTAAAGTGTCAACTTAATTGTTCAAAATGTGTTAATACTTTTATTTTGAAAATATAAAATATTATCATTTTAAATCTATTTATTCTTAAAAAATAAATTATCAAAATTATTAAAATCAAAATAAAAAGTGCTTCGGTTAACATAATATTATTAAAATAAGGACAGAAAAACTTATCGATGGAGGTGTGAAGATCCTTAAGAATAAATTTTCATCTCTCAGAATGCATAACTCAACGTAACAGGTTGTGGGGCGTCCTACTCTCCCAAGATACAATTGTGATTTCTCCAAGAATCACAAATGTAGAGGCGTCAAGAATAACTTTTTGATTGTTCCAACATGGAACAACAAACTAACGCAAATTACTTGTATAAAATTCTAAATGCCATAACACTATTGGCTTTGCAAAATATATATATTCTACTTGATTATAGAAGAAACCTATTTTTCCGCTCTACACCCGTGGAGAACATAGTAATATATATAATATTGTCACACTCATTATACAATAGTCATAATGTACATGATTTAAGCGGCCTTTTTCTCCATATAAAATATGTAAGTTACGAATGGAATCAATTGGAATGAATTAGACTATTAATCTTGAAATGAATATGATTCAATTGGTTCATTAACATAAAATATTGATTAATTGTCTTTAATATTTTTAACCAAAAACACACGATAATATATAGAGTTTAAAATATTATTTTAGTTTTTGTATTTTAAAATATTAAAATATTTTTATAAAATTCTAACATATACATGTGCAAAAGATTAAAGGAAAACTTAATTCAAGGTTCTATTTGAAGAATTTGTTTTTTATTAAATTCTAACAATTTTTTAAATGTTTTACTAAATCTTATTTTTAAAATTTATTAATTATTCATACCAATATACCACTTATCACCACTTATCATCGTGTTTCTCAATATTTTATTATCACCACAAACACCAGACCATAGACACTGGTTTTGAGTGATGGCAACTGTGAGCCTGGGCGGCCACAGCGACGGCGAAGACGGTGAGAAAAAGATTTGAAACTCGATCTCCCTCGAGTTTGACTTCCTACGGAGGCTGGTTCAGGGACAGGTGGAAGAACCGGTGGTGCGCGCGTGCTCTGATCGAGACACGATCGCGGTGCCCTTTGTTAATTGTTTACTCGACTGGTCCAAAAATCACCATTACCACACAGACCACAAAGAACCTCTTTATACGCTCGACTTGGCATTTTATTTATGTCGATATTATTTGTAAAATTCGGTGTATACAACTACCTATTGCAATAGCAATGGAGGAATAGGCTTTTACAAATTGGTTTCAATCGCAACTAGGTAGCAACCGCAATTACCACTATCATTCATGTCTGTAGCCTTGCCTTCACATCTATAATAAGCGCAGACAACAACGATGGATCTAGGGTGTTTGAAAATTCATATCATAGAATTTTCAGGTCAGGGAAAGGAGAATTGAGATGCAGAAGAGAAAAAAAGAGGTGTGTGTGTGTGTGTGTGTGTGTGTGTGTGTGTGAGAGAGAGAGAGAGAGAGAGAGAGAGAGAGAGAGAGAGAGAG
>JAOTRH010319566.1:0-37551 GCA_034768845.1 Heliamphora exappendiculata
TGGCCACTCATGGCTGTTGGTTTCCAGACTTCAATTGCAATAGAATGGCAAATTCAATTGTAATTGAATCTGCTATTGAAATCTGGATTTCAATAGCCAATGAAATTCACAGATTCCAACAGATTTCTATTGCGTCACTGTTTGATTTAGAAATGCATCAAATGGATATTAAGATAGCCTTCTTAAATGGAGATTTACATGAAGAAATCTACATGGAACAACCTGAGGGTTTTATAGCTCCAGGGCAGAAAAAGAAGGTTTGTAAACTTGTTAAGTCCCTTTACAGGTTAAAACAAGCACCTAAACAATGACATGAAAAATTTGATAGTGTAATGCTGTTAAATGATTTCAGAATAAATGAGTGTGATAAATGTGTTTATGTGAAAGACACTGACAAAGGTTATGTCATTGTTTGTTTGTATGTTGATGACATACTAATATTGGGTAGTAATAATTCTATAATTAAAACTACCAAGAATATGTTAAACAAGAGGTTTGACATGAAAGATATGGGAATAGCATATATTATATTAGGAATGAAAATCACTAAAATATCTGATGGTTATGCCTTATCTCAGTCCCATTACGTTGAAAAAATTCTTGATAAATTTGACAAGGGTGATACCCGCATTGCAAGGACACCTGTAGATATAAATCTATATTTATCTAAGAATACAGATAGATGAATATCATAATTGGAATATTTTCGTATCATTGGGAGTCTCATGTACTTAATGAAGTGTACGAGACCCGACTTAGTATATGCTGTGAGCAAATTGAGCAGATATACTAGCAACCCAAGGATTGACCATTAGCAGGCAATCATAAGGGTACTAAGATATTTGAAATACACCTAAAACTATGGGCTATACTTCACTAGATATTCTACTGTACTGGAAGGGTACAGTGATGCTAATTGGATATCTAATACTAATGGCTCAAAATTCACAAGTGGATATGTATTCACTTTGGGTGGAGCAGTTGTGTCATGAAAATCGTCTAAACAGACATGTATAGCGAGGTCCACAATGGAGTCTGAATTTATAGCTTTAAACAAAGTTGGAGAGGAAGCTGAGTGGCTTTGTCAATTTTTAGAAGACAGCCCAATGTGGCCTAAACCTGTGCCAGCCATCTGCATACAATGCGACTGTTAATCAGCAATGGCTAAGGCACGGAATAATATCTATAACGCTAAGTCTAGACATATACTTCGCAGACACAATACCGTAAAACACTTGCTCTCGAGTGGAATAATTTCCATTGAATATATAAAGTCTAAAGACAATATAGAGGATTCATTAACTAAACGCTTAAGCGGAGAGCAAGTTAGTCGATTATCGAGGGGAATGGGCTTACAGCCTATGAATTAAGAGTCGCCTCAATGGCAACCCAACCTAGCTGACTGGAGAACCCAATATCTAGGTTTAAAGGGATAACTGAATTGTGTGTGACTAAGTGCCTTCACTGTAGAGATAAAATCTCTTACCTATTCCTATGATAGTACAGTGAAACATGTAGCGTTATCAGGTTAAATTATGCTTTTAATAGTTCTCATACCTTGAAATTCAAGTGGGGTATAGCAGGATACTCTTAATAAGAATCACCTATATGAGTGAGAAGGGACCACTTCTGTGAAAATGCTAAGGCTACATTCTCTAACAACACTTATGAAACCAGGATTTAGCCAGGGCCAAAATGGGCACAACCGTGAGAACATAGCTGTGTTTAGAAAAATTTTGTGTGAACTCTATTGTCTTGGCTTACACAAACGGCTGAACAGTTCAAGGCATTGCGTTCACTGATTAGCCAGTAAGTCCAATAATTTTTCACAAGGAAATGTTCAAAACCAAAAGCTACCTACCCTATGCAGAATTTTTCTTAGTGAACTTTCTCAGTGTATGCATCTTGTTGCATCGTCTTTTTCGTCAAATTCCATTCATGTGGGGGATTGTTGAAAAAAATAAATTTTAAATAAAAATTAGAACATGATTTTTAGCTAACTTTAAAGCTAATTATCTTTATGTTGGATTAATATTTTTTGATGATTTCAAGTTCTAATTTGTTTATCTCTATGAGTAGAGTAATCATGAATTTTGTGGCATTCAAAATCATTAATGGGTGAATGAGAAATTGACTCCAAAAGTGTGCCATTGAAGTTGATAAAATAATGATAACTTGTATCTATCCCACATTGCTTGAGATTGAAAATGGTGGATTTTCAAGCACTTATAAAAGGATAGCTTTGTCTCACATTGGATGGAGTTAAAAAGTTATGGTGGCTTATAAACCCTAGGTTGGAGATAAAAGGTTAACCCTTTGGGTCATCCCAACTTTTGTTGGAGGAAGAGTTATGGACAAGGTTCTACTTGGTCCATTGAACCACAAGCGCGCCGCCGCCGCCTAGCCGACAGGCCGTGCCGTGTCGAGCCGGGCCGGGCTCGGGCTCGGACTCGGGTTTGGGTCCGTGGCTCGTGGGTCCGTGGGTCACGGGTTGCGGGTCAGGTCGGTTCAACCCTTATCTTTTTACAGAAAATTTATTTAATTAAATTTTCAAATTTAAATTATTTAAATTTTTAAATGTTACCGTTACCGTTATAATCAAATCGTTAGCAGTTCGGGGTCATTGGAGTCCGATTTGGTTCGCGTCTGTTGGGATAGACCAAACCGGGGTCGTTATGGGTTCGCGTCTGTTGGGGCAGACCGAACCAGTGCCGTGTTAGTTCGGTTTAAACCGAACTGTCACCTTCTAACGCCTATAAATAGGCTATGCCAGCACCCGATTTCAAAATAGAAAATCAATCTCCTCCATTGCCGACATTCTGCTTCAGTAATACTCTACATCATCCATTTGCTTGAGAAAGTTCTGCATAGCAGTGTTCGTTGGTGTGCAGACTGTTGTGCTACATTTGCACACGGCGATCGTTTCTTCCTGGAGGCAGACGCCCGACACAACGCAAGTACCAAGGCGGGGCGCAATCTGTCTTAAGGAGACAGTGTTCAACGCTGGACTAGATTGCTCCGTTCAACAGTGTTTTCGTTCTTCATACGTTTGCTACTGTTCTGTAAGACTGTTCATGTTTTCTTTTGTTTGATTTAATTCTGTTGCCATATTTGGTTCCTGTATACAGAAAATTATTTCTGTTTTCAAATACGATTTTGTTTTCTATTTTTTTTTCATAATCTGTTTATTTGTTTATTTAATTTATACATCTGTTGTATTAATTTGTAATAGAAAAATAGATTTTCATAATTCTGTTGTATTTTTTTTGATATTAAATTCAGTCCTAGTAAAATAGATTAGTTTAAGTCTGAAATTATTTTCTGATTGCTGAAATATTTATTACTACTTTTAATTCGATAATTTAGTGTAATTTTTCAGAAATTAATTTCATTACAAAAAATGAAGCATTACGAAGCCAAAAACCTCAAATAATTGAAGTTTAAGTAGGATTTCCATTAGGATTGTCCACCGGGGAATGTGTCATTTGAATCATTTCTAAAAAGAATTGAGATAAAAAATAAGAAACAAATACCCTTAATCAACCCTAAAATCAGTAAAATAAACAAGCGATGAAAGTGAAATCACAACATAAATAAAACCCCAAGTAAACGGACAAAGAAAAAATATTGATAGAGAATTCACTTCAAAAAATTAGCATCCATAGGACTACCTAAAGTCACAGGCAGATGCACTAAAGGGCTAAGTGTAATAACTCGTACCTTAACAACCAACAGAAATAAGACACGTGACAATTAAATTTTTGTATCCCAGTTAGGATAGTAAAATATTTGACAGATCGTTATAAAAATAAAAATAATAATAATATATATTAGTAGAAAAATTTTAAATAAAATTCTTAACAAAATTTAAAAATTTTGGCCTAAAATTAAATTTTAGATTGAGATATAAATTTATTATACGGTTAGAAAATTCTTATCCAATTTTTGATTTCCCGATAATTTATAAAATACATTAAAAATTTATCTCAAAATTTTTGAAATATGTCGAATTAAAAATTTTACAAAAAACAAAAACAAAAACTTCGTAAGGTATTAAAAACCTCTTAAATTGGACACTTGTCCAAACTATGCATGCGTTCTGCCATTTTGAGACTCACGTGTCTCCCAAAGCTATCACCGCAGCAAGAAACCGCATATCAAAAGCTGGAAAGGAAAAATCTGTGGTTAAAAAAAAAAAAAGAGAAAAGAAAAAGAAAAGCAAAATGAATACTGTTGATTCATTTTGTTTCTAACAGAAACAAGAGAGTTTAGGAGAAAGCGTCACAACTGAAGCTCAATGAAGGAGAAGCCAAGTGGTGCGACGACTAACGCGACGCTGCCGCAAACCACCAATCGCCGTTGTTCCACTTGCTGCCAACCACGTCGCCGGCGACCCTCCATTCGGTCTCTCTCCATCTCTCCGCATCGAGTTTTTGTCATCGGAGGATTAGAAGTTGGGAACGAAAATGCAAAAATAGTTTTATTGCGCCTAAGTCAATGTGAGAGTACTTGAGTATTATTTTGAACAAAAATATACATGAATTATGCTTTAAAACTTGCTTGATTACTTCTGTTTTGAACTATGTGAACTTGTGATAGCATGGTGTTTTCACATTCAAACCCCATGATTATTTGAAAATGGTATATATATCTTTGAAAGCATTGTTAGTTCAAAAGTATGCTAGTTATATTATTGAAGAAGATAAGTGTATGAAAGATGGACAATACTAATAATATTTTTTGGTATGAAAGAATTCGCCATGTGTGGGAGTAGTTACTAAGAAATATTCGCTCTGTGTGAGCTTGTATGCGGTGCCCTATCGCCAGAAATGGGTGCGTGTTAGTCCATTAAGGCAGTATGCGGTGCCCTATCGCTAAAAAGGGGTGTGTGTTGGCCTATTGAGGTATTGTGCGGTGCCCCATCGCTAGAAAGAGAAAGGGGTGTGTGTTGGCCTATTGAGGTATTGTGCGGTGCCCCATCGCTAGAAAGGGGTGTGTGTTAGCCTATTGAGGCAGTATGTGGTGCCCCATCGCCGGAAATGGGTGTGTGTTGGCCTATTGAGATATTGTGCGGTGCCCCATCGCTAGAAAGGGGTGCGTGTTAGCCTATGAAGGCAGTATGCGGTGCCCCATCGCCAGAAAGGGGTGTGTGTTGGCCTATTTAGGTATTGTACGGTGCCGCATCACTAGAAATGGGTGTGTGTTAGCCTATAAAGGCATTAGGGGGTGCCCCATCGCCAGAAAGAGGTGCGTGCTGGCCTGTTGAGGTGTTATGCGGTGCCCTGCGTGGGTGTGTGTTAGCCGAACGAATTGTTGAATGGAATTGCATGTTGGGAATGGTTTAGTTCAATTATATTGTTATATCAAGTATGAGTACTTCTGAATATAAAATTATTTGTGAGAAATGATAAATTGCAACTATTAAGTATTAACATGAAAAGTAATACTTTTAGAAAGATTGAGAAAAGTTTATTATAAATTGTGAGATTTTGTGACTTATTATTTTTACATTTCTTGTGAAAATTGTAATGTTTTTAGTATTCTTAAATGATTGTTGTTCATCTTGTTCAATATAATACTAGGTGCACTCTTCTGTAACCTTTGTGATTGTAGATAGCAAGAATGGCTAAAAGAGTTGGTCCACCACAATCATCAGTCAAAAGTTATTTTGGTACCAAGTTAAGGAGTATAAAACCTTTGTGTTATCAAATTGGGATAGTTGGGATAATGTATTCCTAAAATGTGAAATACTTTTGTATTTATGAATAAATAAATTTAGATTAACTTGTATAGATATCTTTTTGTCCACTCTAAGTCTTGATTTTTTGCACCCTATAGAGGGGGTGTGACACTAAAGCGTAGGAGGTACTTGTGCACCCCTCACTTTTTTGATAATTAATCCAATGCCCATATGTAAAGAGCTTTTCAACTTTTAAAACACTCATAAATAGCTTCTCTATGTTCTCTCATTTTCTCTTTGCTTTCGTTTCTCTCTTTTTTCTCATTTCTCTTTATGCTTTCTCTCTTTCTCCATGACAATGCTTGATCGGCACCCCATCAATATTTAAAAAATTTCATCTTTTCAAGTTCTTAGAGCATAATCAAACCCATCTAAATTCGATCATTAACAATCAAATATTAGATTGAGAATTCTTATTCTCCTAATTTTTGATTATTCACCTTTTGATAACACCCAATATTCATGATTCACGCGCAATATGTAGTTTTTTACTTTCAAACGTTCAAAGGAAGAATATAAATGAAATTTAGAAATTTTATTCTAATATGCACAAATTAATTAATGAGTGAATGTACATAAAAAGGATAAAAGTATTTTATTATTATTCAAATATTATTTATTTATTTATTTTTTACAACATAACAACATAAAAAATAAGGATATTTGAGGATTGGTCTTTTTTTTAGACCTCATACAAATTTTAGTCACACCATATTTATTTTACTAGTTTTAATTCTATTATAAATCAAAATAAAATTGAATTACTAATTTACCCATATTTAAAATATTAAATTTTTTTTTTATAAATTTGAATCTAATATAATCTCTTTAAATCCTCCACCCTCCCACTTGTAATCTCCTGTAACCCCTCCGAAATCCCCACCCCTAATCTCCTATAAATTTCCCCCAATTTCCTAATCTTCACCAAAATATGCCATTTCCCAAATTCATAATAGGCAAATCCACCACTCTCCCCCCACCCCCCAAATCCCTAGCCTCCCACCCGAAAATCTCTCGCATTTTCTCAATGTCGGCGTTTGCTGCACTCGTTGTGGCGATCTTTAACCAGTCCACTATGTTTACCGGTAATAACGAGAAGGGTTTGGATCGACAATGATTAATGGCGACGGAGGTGGTGATTTTTCTTGTAGAATTTTTCGTTGAACGTGATGAAGTGGGGGCTGGTTTTTTGGGTTTAGAGGGGGGAATTTCGTCAACAATGCAAGAGATCCAAACTTGAGATGATTCGTCGCCAAACTCGAATTATCTGCTAAAAAGTATTACTGATATATTTATCAATTACTATTTTGTTTGTAAATTTTGGAGAAAAAAAATATTACTAAATCATTTATCAATTACACATGTACTGTGGTGTCTTAACTGATAAATGTATCAATTAGATATTTTGTAACACACTTAGTGCACAGTAATAATTAATACATTTATCAGTTTTATATCTGTTACGATACCTTAACAATTGTGTGTGTGGAGTAGTAATTGATAAATGCATCAGTAATACATAAGATAGAGCGATTATGACAAATCTTTGATGGTCGTTAAGTAATGGCGAGAGATGATGACGATAACAGTGAGGAAGGAACGGCAATGTTGGGTGACGACGGTGATAGCAGCAATGATGGTGACGCCTCGAGGGTGATTAAGGATGAAGACGACGACTAAGCTAAGGTAGTAGCAATTGCAGTGCGAGATTTTGAACGAGATCTTTGGAGTAGAATTTTTTATTTACGTTTAGAAAAGAATTTGATCAATGAAATTTTTTGGATATGTAATTTAAGGATATTTTCAGTAATTATTAATATTGTGAAACTAAGTTTATTAAAAAAAATTAGATATGACTAATTCTTAAATATTAACTAATATTTAGACATTTGGCAAAATTTCTCCAAAAAAATAAGCTGAGAAAGAAAACTTTTCTTTAATGGACTGATGTGGCAATTTTTTTTTGGACAGTGGTAATAAAAATGTACTAATATCAGTATTTATTACAATTGAATTTATCATTAAAAAATATTTAGTTAATTTATAACAAAAAATAATTATTAAGAATTTTAAATATTAAAATTAGGAAATTTTAAAATTAATATTATAAAGTTATTTTATACCAAAAAAATAAAAAACTCTAAAAATATACCGGCACATCTTTTAATAACAAAAGTATTAAAAATTACTGAAATTCAAAGCCCTAACATACGCAAATTTTCTTCGCGGGTTTCACCGTGAACTGAAAAAGTGTCAAAATCTCCCGCCAAATCGCTGCCGGCCACCGGCTATTGCCGGTAAACCATAGAGCACATATATTCATACACATACGTGTATGCATCATTGTCGTCTGCTGGATTTATATTTGCCTCCATTTCATCGATTTCGTTTCAAATAATTCATCGGAGGGTTTTCGAATTTGATGAAGGTTCTGGAATCTAGGGTTTCGATTGACTTGTCGGTAGGATCAGATTCGTCTTGCGTTGTTTGGAGACGATGAGTGCCGTCAACATCACAAACGTCACCGTATTAGACAACCCAGCTCCGTTTCTAAACCCTTTTCAATTCGAAATCTCCTACGAGTGCTTAATCCCACTTAAAGACGGTATTCTGTTTACCCTTCTTTGTTTGATTGCATATGTATGTATAGATTTTGACCCAAACGTGTTTGATCATCAATTTGAGTTCAAGTTTTTGTTAGGTTTTGATGATATCGAGTTGATTTAGGGCTTATGGAATGAAAGGCTTTACTTTTCTGATATTTTATGTTCTAAATGTCATGAACTGGGATGAGCTGTGATTGATTCATGCAAGTTGAAAGGGTCATATGGTTGCCTCAATTATGTTGTAAAGAATAATGATGAAGGCCCGCTTCACAATTTGTGTGACATGCCTTTTGGTTTGGATGTGAAAATGGTATGGGGAAACTGTGTTGGGTGGATGCATTTGTTTGACAAAGAAACTGAGAGTGGGGGGAATTAGACAATCACTTAGGACGTTATAAAAGGGTGTAAGCAGGAAAAGCAAAAGCTTTTAAATGGCTGCCTGACCCCCAGCAAACCATTACTATTCTCTGCCTACTGTTGATAGTGTTGTTTATGCATAATTCTGAAAGGCAATGTGGAAAAGTGAATATAGTAATGCTAGGCAATGATATTTTTTGTATTTTGATAACTGGGTATCCGGGTCAGTTTACGCACAACTCGGCTAATTCTGGAGCTTTGAAGTTAATGTCTGGGCAAACTGGCTATTGAGAAGATTCTAACTGGTGACCTGTGGAGAGCAAACCCAAAACCGGTCTGGGCAAACTGGCTATTGAGAAGATTCTAACTGGTGACCTGTGGAGAGCAAACCCAAAACCGGACCAGCTGAGTTACCTTTTAGGGGGTTAATGCTAGATCTTGATATGATAAATGAAGCTATGCGAAAAGCCCCCCCCCTGCGCGCGCGCTGGCACCTTTATGTGATTCTTTAGGGCAATGATATTTTGTATTCTTCGTGGAATTTGGTGGCTGCCCATTCCATAAAAGCTCTACTTCTTTTGTTAGAAATGAAAAGGGTAATGCTCGATAGATCATTGTTGCTCTTTGTTGAGATTTGAAGATGACTAATCTGGTTTGCTGAAGACTGAGATAAATGTTTGTGATAATTCTTTCTTATTTCTGGGACAGTGGCACCCCAAAAGGTAACAAGGAAGCTATTTTAGAATAACTATTAGGAATTCTACATGTGTAGCAGGTAGATGTTACCTTCGTGGACCTCCAAGATGAACAATTGGAGCTTCTGGCTTTAGATTTTTCTTTAACTCGTTTTGGATTCAAAATAGGAAATATAATTGTTTTAGTCGGGATATCTAATCCATTGAGCCCGCCATATGTCCAAGTCTTGGTTCATCATAGATATGATATAATGGAGATGTGAATTACCTTTTCTTGATGAAAATATGATTTATTTCTTAAACTTATAATTTATTTCTTAAACTTATAGCTGTGAACTTTCATTAGCATCTACAAAAATTTGTAAGATACCTGCCTTTACTTGTGCATAAAGGTGCTTTGATTATAATTTAATCATAAAACTAATTTTAAATACTGATTTGTTTTTAATTATTAAGAATAACATGATAATAAAAGAGTATTAATACTTATGCAAGCTCCTAACATTACTAATGATGTCCATTAGACTCTTGATTCCAACCAAAAGCAATGAAAAAAATTCATGTAAACTAAAAAAATATACAAAATCAACTATATTTTACGGACAATCATATTAAAAATGTACTTTTAATGGTGGATAAAGAGAAAAGTTGAGTTTGAAATAAAGAGAGAAAAAAGATGTGTTTAAAATGAAGAGAGAAAACTTGGGTTTTAGATGAAAAAAGAGAGAGGAGGGCTACTTAGCGTGAGAGAGAAAGAGAGAGAGAGAGAGAGAGAGAGAGAGAGAGAGAGAGAGAGAGAGAGAGAGAGAGGTGTTCTCACTCACTTTCAAGTTTGGAAAAATATTGAGATTTTCCAATCTTGATGGTTAAACAGAATATATCATTCGGATTTATCATGATACAAGTCCACCTTTCGTAGAACACAATTTAATCTGAAATGAAAACTTAAAACCTTCTGTCATTTTACTGTTATCAGATGATTCAGATTAGTAAAATCTCCAGGTAGTCTGTTTTTCCTTGGAGAGAGATTAAAAGTTGATTTGAGCAATAGACATTCTCACTCACTTTCAAGTTTGGAAAAATATTGAGGTTTTCCAATCTTGATGGTTAAACAGAATATATCATTCGGATTTCTCATGATACAAGTCCACCTTTCATAGAACAAAATTTAATCTGAAATGAAAACTTAAAACCTTCTGTCATTTTACTGTTATCAGATGATTCAGATTGGTAAAATCTCCAGGTTGTCTGTTTTTCCTTGGAGAGATTAAAAGTTGACTTGAGCTTTATCAACTAGGATAATTCCATGAAGAATGTCCAGTGCTTCATAATATTCTGTTTAGGTGGTTCTCGATATTTGAGAAAGTAGGTTGGAGAAGTTGTATGAGAGCAAGCAGCTGAACCTGCCTCGCTATCCATTCTTGACTCCTGATAAAAGTTCTGCTGCTTTTTGTGGTGTAGTAAAGTTGGTCTGTTTTTCTGTCCCGTGCTTTTGACTGTGATACACTCTGGTGGTAAATTGGTGTTTTGTGTATACCTTGTTATACTTGTATTCCAGGCTGCATTTAACAGCTTTTCAAGTACAATCTTAATCAGGTATTGCAATCACATCCAGATAAAACAAAAAATCCAAGAAGATGAATTTTGTTATCTCCATTTTGCTTGGTGGAAATCACATGACCAAATCCTATAGTTATTGGATAATTATGTCTCTGTTTGTGCATTTGTTGTTGTTACTAGACCTTTTTTTTAAAACTGTACATAAGTACTATATAGGTGCTTGAATTTAAGCAAAGCCTTTGTGCTCAGAATCTAGAAGTCATCTTGGTAAGTCATAATAGTTTAATAGTGGAAGTTTTAACTGGGAGATTGTAATATTATTAACTGCTAGCTAACTGATTTCTAATTGTGCAATGTTAGTTTAATTTTTTTTGGTAAGTAAGCAAATAATATTATACTAAAATAGGATTTTACAATGTCAAATAGAAACCCGTGGCCCTACCCTACAAAAAACAAACAAAATCAACTCTCGTGGGCCAAGAAGCTAGGAAAGATGAAAAAACCACGATGGGTCACATGTCTTATAAAGAGACAAAATTAGTTTAATTTAAAGGTGAACACAGAGGCAACATGACAAGAATATATGGATTTTTACTTTAGCTGAAGATGGGTTTGGAGAGGTTGGAATGGCAGAACATCCCAAACTAATAGTTGGGGAAAGGGACTGTGAAGTTAAGAGAACCATCTTAGGTATGATTTATCTATAATACTTTGGAGAAAGTGAGGCCTGGTTTCACTTTCTGTTTTTTTTCCACAATGCTTTCTTCTTCCTCCCCAGCTCCTTATCATGCTCAGGTTTTAAATTTCCATATCAGCCGGAGTTATGACCACGATTGCAGTGTAATGGTATAACTAGTTAAAAGATACTCTTATGATTCCATTGCTTTATATATATATATATATATTCATTTTTATGTGTTATCAGTCAATGTATAATGTTAACCAACAAATTATTAATCTAGAGTAAGTAAATTAGAATTGGCAATTAATGAATGTTATGAGCTAGAAAAATATAGAATAAAAAAGTATTATGATGTTAATGCTCTGTTATTATAATTGTACGATTCACGATACGTATCGTACAATTCGGTTCGATACATCTAGTAATCGATTCGTATCGATGGGGTGAATCGGCGAAAGCAAGACTAGTACGATTCACGATACGTGTCACACAATTCGATACGATTCGGTTCGATAAATTAAGAAATCGATTCAATACCAAGTAAATCTCGAGTTCGTGTCTTTTTTAATTTATAATTTTACATTATAGAGACTTATCTCACGCCACTTTTCTAAGCCACCCAACTTTATTTATATATTTTAGATGTTTCTTTACCATCTAGTAATTGATTTTGGATTGAATGACTATAAATTTCAACATGATATGATTAATATCAAAGTTATGTGGGGTGATTTTGCGAGTTAAATTTTTACTCAATGTCTATTTTATTCATTTCGTTTATTTTTATATCATTTTCACCCGGTGCTTATTTCATTCGTGTACATTTTTATATTATCTCTCTACCTATTGCCAATGAATTGTTATAAGTCATAATATAATTAATAATGCAATATAAGATTATTGATCACGATATAACTTAGACCCACATTTCTTGCGTTAGATGCAAGTATTTTACCTATTACACTATATGCTTATCATTCAGAACAAGTTCTTTATTAATTTATAATAAACTTTTTCATGTCATGTTTATAATGCATATTAAATATTTGACTATTATATATATTTTTTGATGTATTTTAGAAATTATAACTGAATTTTTACGATTCACGATTCAATACGATTCACGATTCAAGAATAGGTAATTTTGATTCACGATTCGATTATCGATTTAACAATTATGTGTTAATGTTTAAGAAAGATTAGAAGATTTTTGACTTAGAGTTTTGACTTAGAATATTTACTTGAATGACTAGCAGATATAAAAGGAACATGTATAAATTAAAAATGAAATTAAAACCGAATTTGAAATTTGGAACATACATGAAAAATGGTGGCTGTAATAGGCATTGCATTGCAAATATCAGCCGTTATAGACTGATACAGTTGCATAATGGTTGTTTAACAGCTTATAAAGGTGACTTTTATTGTACCTGACAAATAGTGCAATAATGGTAGGAAGTCCCAAAATCCTGCTGATACGATATGCAATGGCCTATATTTAAAACCTTGGTAAGTCTGTTTTTAGATCTTACGTCACCAACAAGTTCAGTCTACTTCTGCATTACCTTACCTAACCAGGTCGGGAAAGATGTTGTGAACTCCTCATAAACTCCACTCTAATGTTGCTACCTTTTAAGTATCTCTCTCACAAACATCAACTCTGTCTCTCTGTGTCTCTCTCTCTCTCTATTTTTCCCTGAGGCCCAGGTGGGGGATTGAGTTTTGGATTCTATAACTTGATATCAGATGTTATTTGCAGGGATCTTGTCTTCAATGGAATTAGATTGATGTTACTAGTACCGATTTTCACTCATGATTTATTTTCCAATTTCAAGAAGATTAATTTCACACGCGTCATATACCGTTTCATGCATGTAGAAGGGAATGCCAGATGCCCAGATGTGCATCTATTTTCCTTGGATACAATAGCTGATTTCCAATTTCTCATTTGCTTGCCAAATATCAGCAGTCTACAGTTGGAAGCTTCAAGCTTGTCAGTGCTTATTTTACAGTATGACTGAATGTGTATACTTCTGGGATTGCTAAATAGCAGGATACTCAGAGACTGACCATAAATTTTATTGTTTGTATGTTCATATTCTGAGTCTTAAAATGCTTCAACTATGCGGAATTATTGATGAAATTACAAAGTGGATATGTGCTTATACCAGTTTTCTCCTCTATATTATTCTTGGTGGTTTTATACTTGGTTTTTGGAACTTGAATTGTATCAAGTAAAGTGTAAAAATTGATCTCTCTCTCTCTTTCTAGTTTTTTGTTGAAAGTGAATGGATATTTTGGGCTGGATGTTGTTTGTAACGATTACATTGCTGCCGGTTATTGATTTGGTTAAATCTGTTATTGGCTACCCTCTGATATCTTCACAGACTTGGAATGGAAGCTCGTATACGTGGGATCCGCTGAGGATGAGACTTATGATCAACTCCTAGAAAGTGTCCTCGTTGGGCCTGTTAATGTTGGCAACTATCGATTTGTATTTGAGGTTGGCCTTTGTGACAATCCATATGAACGATGAACCTGTTAAATTCTACGAAAAATTGGTGGATAGTTTAATTTATAGGTTGCTTACTATTTTTTATCTAGTATAAGTTTTTTTAACGAGTAAAGTCTATTCTTATAAAAGTTTTAAAGAGCAAAATTTCTTTTAGGATAAAAATATTCTATAACAGATGAATTTATCTGTATTTTTTAAAAATATGTATAAAAAATACAGATAAATTTATTTATCTTTTATTGAAAGCATGTGTAATGAATATAAATAAATTTATCTGTTTTATTGAAAGTATCTATAAAGAATACAAATAAATTTATTTGTATCTTTTTAAAACATGTATAAAGAACACATAAATTTATCTGTTTGTATTATTTGTGTTGATATGTAAATAGATAAATTTATCTGTTAAGTATAAATATATAAACATGTAAATTTATTTGTTTGCATATTAAACAGATAAATGTTAAACAGATAAATTTATCGATTTATTATGCAAAACAGATAAATTTATCTAATTGTAGGATATTTTTGAGAGAAATTATGCAATTGAATCTTGCGTGGTAAAATTTTTGTTCATAGATCTTGCGCGTTGAAATTTATTTATTTATTTTGAACTTTTAACTGAAATCTCCTAAATGCTATTTATTTATTGTAATGTTTTAACAGATCCGTAGAGAATCCTTAAAATATGAATACATCTCTGTTTTGATTGCATATTGAACTGATGCTGATGCACTTGCTTGTTGGACTGCCTTCAGGCAGACCCTCCAGACCCGTCAAAGATCCGCGAAGAGGATATCATTGGCGTCACAGTATTGCTATTGACATGCTCTTATCTGGGCCAGGAATTTGTTCGAGTAGGGTACTATGTGAACAATGATTACGATGATGAGCAGCTAAAAGAGGAACCTCCCCAAAAGGTGTTGATTGATAGGGTTCAACGGAATATTTTGGCTGACAAACCCCGAGTCACAAAGTTCCCCATTAATTTTCATCCCGAGAACAGTGAGCATGGAGAACAGCCCCATCCACCTGACGAGGCTACTGAAACGAACGAGAAGGGTGAAGAACCATCAAACTCACCTGATCGTCCTTCTGATGCGCAGAATCTATAAATCTCTGGAGTATCTTAATACCTTTTTTTGTGCTGAAATTTTGGTATGGTGATGTGTTTTTTTTTTTGAAACTCTTGAATGGGTTTAGACTTTAGAGATCATCCACCGGTAGATGGTTCGATTGTAAGGTTTTCGGTGAAATGCACGTTGTAGCATGTGCTTGAGTTGCCAAGATGTGCTGCTAAGCAGGTTTTTGCACTTCAATCACCTAAGGTTATGCTTGATTGATTAGATTAATAATAAAGCGATATATAATTCTACTTGATAAATAATTTTATAGGATTAATAATGAATGAATTATAAATATTATATTTTTTAAAGTATTGTATATTTTATATTTTATAAAATTAGTTATTTAATGGATGCATAATCGTTTTATCACTTATTGAATTTAAATAAAAAAAATATTTTTTTATAAAATATATAATTTAATTTTATATTTAATTTGGTGAATCAAACATGTTCTAATTGTATTTAGAATTGCAGATTTGTCTCAATTTTTTAACCTACTGAAGAGTTTGTCTTCACTGCTACTAGCTTGTTCGTTTTCAAGGTTGCTTTTGCATTCAATGGGCAAGATGCGTAAACTTGGTTACCAATGCATTTTTTTTCCTTTTTTCCAATGTGTAAATTATAGTACGACTCTTTTTCCAATGCATTTTTTTCCTTTTTCCTACGTAAATTTGTGTTTCACATCTTTGCTCACTCACTTAGGTTTTTTCTTTCCCTAATGAAGCATATATGAACTCAGGTCTCAGAGTCATAGTTGTGAATATTGTATCGGTTGGCGTGGGTAGGTAACTAGGTATCTACTTTTTTGCAGGAAAATTAATAAATTAACTATTTAATTCCATCTAGTACAGAATATTGATCGGTATATGTGGGTATTGGCTGTATTGGATAATACCGGATGGTATTGGTATTGGAAAATATTGGCCATTATTGGTTTATAATTAATTTCTTTAAAGAATTTTTTTACTTAATTTTCTCTCACTTCTTCATCCTATTCTTTTTCTATATTAGTAGTGTTTGAAATTATTAAAACTAGTAACTTATAAATTATAATTTAAGACAGAAGTTATGAGTATTTGATAAAAATTATAATTTGTAATTAAAACAGAAAAAAAATTAATTGTAAGTTGTAACAGAAATTGTGAGTGTTTAAAAAATTTATAGTTTATAATTAAAATTAGTAATAAAAAATTAAAATTTACTACTAATAGTTTTGTCAAACACTTTAATTATTTTTAAGTATTTGGTAAAAATTATAATTTGTAATTAAAATAGAAGAAAAAATAGTTATAAATTGTAATAGAAATTGTGAGTGTTTAAAAAATTTATAGTTTATAATTAAAATTAGTAACAAGAAATTAAAATTTACTAGCAATAATTTTTTCAAACACTTTAATTATTTTTAAGTAGCCTTCTCATACTAAATAATAAAACAAAAAATTAATTTAGAACCATTAATGAAAATATTAGGTTACATAAATGATTATGTTAAATTATTTGTTGTTTGACAATATTTTTAAAATATACTAATTTATAGCGACAAATTCAAAATGATACTTACCATTGTACTAATAAAAACTATAAAATTATATTTTGTTCGGTATGATATTAAGAATATTGCTGGGAGACCATTCCAAGCTTGATTGCAATGGATTAGTATTGAATAATATTGTTACTCCTTCTGCCCTAATAGAGCAGATAATAGCAGGTCTCATTGCAAAAAAATGTCCAAGGTATTAATATATATATATATTTTGTTTTTTTGTTTTTGGAATGCAAGTGTTTAGCTTTATAATCAAAATAAAAAGAGATAATACAATGAAGATTGAGACATGATCCAATGGCCTACAAGAAGACTAGGGCAAAAAAAGAAAAAAGAGAAACAAAAACAAACCACCTAGCCTATGAAAAAAACAATCTAAGAAGTAGGAGAGCAAAATAAAAAATAAAAAAAATACTGCTCAAAGCATAAAGCAACTAAGCAAGGCTACTTAGACTAGACAAAGAGGTTATTTCTCTCTAGCAAGCCTAAATTTTTCAATTTCTTCTAAGAGTTTTTTCTTGTTTACACTTCTTAAAGACGGAATTTTTCAAAAACTAAATGAGGCTTCCATTTGAAAGAGACTTTGGGAGTTCTTTGAGATTTGTCGACCGGCGACAACATCCATGGGCAGTGATACATCAATTCCATTACGACCACTTGAAGAAAATCCCACAAGTAGATGAATTTGCTGGTGCCAATGTTTTCGTCTTCCTTTGGATCACAAGTAGCAAAACACATCAATTTCATTTTTCTTTGCTCATAAAGGCATATTATTCCCTTTTTTTTTTCTTGGTTAGGGAAGAATACATTCATACTTGATTAGCTCTGTTCCTATGACTGCTTTAACCCTGTGATGACATGAAGTCAATAACCATGCCAGTCTTTTGAACTCTATTTACAGCCTTTCTTGCCTGAAAGGATACAAAGAGGAAAAAAGGAAGAAGTTAATTCAAATGTGGTATATTAGAAGTAGAAAATCATATCCTTCTGTTTGAGGGAAAGAGTAGAGGGGGCAAGAAGTTGATAGTGGGGAATAGATTTGTGGTAACTATTCACCAACAGAAAGTCACTGTATAATAGAAATAATACTTACCTCACTTTCCCAATCAGTGCAGAGATTTAAGGTAACAAGTGCTATAACCTGTACAGTAAGTCCACAAATGATTCCCATCCAAAGTCCCTGCTTGCAACAATTTAGAGAACTTCAGCATTTGGTAATATGGGGGAAGATGTCATGGCAGCAAACCAAAAAACAATAACAAAAAGAATAACGTAATTACACAAATACACGATTTATTTGATTCACCAAAAACTAAAATACATCTATGAAGTTGTGACAATTTTACTATGAGAGGAGACAAAATACAATACAAGAGTACAAAATCCTAACAAAAAGAAACACACGCACACACAACACACACACACATACATACACACACAAGTTTTTTTTTTGAACCCCAGACACACAAAAGTTGGGCCATAAGTCAAAATGGGTCATAATATCAATTCGATTTTCTGCTCTATATTTTCTGCTCTATATTTTCTGCTCTATAGACTAAGTTCTACAAAAAAAATTATTTAAAATAGTAACTCTTTGAAACAGGTTGGGTTGTGGATCGGCCCAACAAAAATTAGGCTCCACATTGAGAGAGAGAGAGAGAGAGAGAGAGAGAGAGAGTCCTACCATGCCTCCACTATGCAAGACAAAGGCAAAGAGCACAGCACATGGAATTGCCACAACATAATAAGCACCAAGGTTGATGAATACGCACAGGTTTTGCCAGCCACATCCTCTAGCAGCCCCTAGAAACCCAATACATAGAGTTATTGTTTGGTTAGAATGAGATAAACCATGAAATACGAGTTGTAGATTGGTTAGAATGACATAAACCATTAAATACGAGTTGTAGAGTTATTATTAGTCGTTGAATAAATAAGAAAATAACCTTAGAATTAGTACTAATAATACCAAGAGGGTAGTGGTATTATTAATATCATAAATCCGGTACTAATAATATGAGACCTATCGAATTATTCAGTCTGATCATGCAAAACAAACATGAGATCGATAGTTTGAAGAGACAATTTATTTTGTGGGCTTCACATCGTTTTTGACTAATCCAATTCCTCTCATTCATGAATATAACAAACAAGACTGAGAGTAGAAGCATTTCTAAGGCTCAATATGTATGTCAAAGGGCATTGCTATATGGACATAAACTTGATGCAGAAAATCAATACACACAGATGTGACAAGTTATGATTTTATCACTTTAAAGCAAAAGACCCATTTGGCTTTATGTTTTAATAAATGCCACTGTCACGTAATTATGGTTTAGAATTCTATATAGAAATTCTGTAAGGGTAGAGTCATTAAGGACCACAACTATTAACAGTTTATCCACATACACAGAAAAATGGCACAAATTAACAAAAAAAATGATTTCAGCTATTCACATGACTGGGAGACATGCACGTGGGACTCGCTCACGTATAAATTTACATGCTCGTCAATAGATGAGATCATTTTTTGTGATTGGTTATTGTTACTTTTTCTGTACCTGTAAAATTTTCCTAACTATCGAAAGTCAAAGTCCCCAAAAAGGATATAATAACAAACAGTAGTACCTGATAGAACACATTGGAATCCATCCAAGAAGTCGGATAGTGCAAGCAGTGGCATCATCTTAGCAACATATCTGACCACCTCTACTTCATTGCTGTAGAGCTTTCCCCATACATGCCTAACCAAAATAGTAGTTGTTCCAACTATTGCCCCTTCTACTACCGCCACTACAACCACAACACAGAGAGCCAAACGCGCGCCTTGTGGCCGCCCAGCACCCAACTCGTTTGAAACTCTTGTACTGTATTAATAACAAGGAAAGAGACTGTCAAAAACCAAAATAGATGGAAAGTATGACAAGAAGTTAATTCCAAAACTTCTTGTCATATGTTAATTTAAGGTATTTTTTGAGGAATGCTAATAATTGTGGATATGTGAAGTGTTAGATTCGTGTCATTCTCATGTCCAAAGACACTATGTGCTTGATTGGAATCAATAAAAAAAGATTGGGTTTTAGCATAAAAAGTCAGTTTCTAAACTGCACTGTTTGGTATATCTAAAAAATCCATTAATTTTTTTTCTCTATATTCTTTTTTTAAAGAAGAAGTCTATTTACATTACAAACAATCTAACTGACAATTAATTGTATGAAATAACAGTAATATCATCAATAAAAAGTAAACTCTATTCTCAAGAAGTAAAAAAACAAAAAAAAGCCATCCTAGATACTATAAATTAAAAGTAAAAAAAAGAAGGAAATGTTAAATATTTCAAAAAAAAAAAAGAGCAAAGAGCAAAAGTTTATCTCAAACAAGTTTAAAAGTCATTATCACTAACAATCTAACATTTTCTTTTCTTCCAAACAATATAACTTCCCCCCCCCTTTTTTTGTTTTTAAAAAAAATCTAATTGTTTAGATATCCCAAACAAACTCTCGGTCATAGCAGAATTTCAAATAATTAAACTCTTGTATCATTTTTTATAGAAAAAATGTATTTACCTAAGATGGTTAAGGTATAATACAAATATAATTGACTACTTAAGCAGACTTTGTGGTGCATGTTCAACTAAATTTTCTAGACCCACATCCTATATCCTTATTTGAATATCGAATGTCCGACGCAGGTGTTCCACGAATTTAGAAGAGTTCAAAGTAACATAGCAAATAAGAAGAACACTGGCACAATCAACTTTACCTTATTGCACCACCAAGACCGACAGAGATCATGTAGACCATCCAACAAGTGTTGAGGCTGTGAAAATGAACAATAACTCACAAAAATCTTCAATCCATAAATCTTTCATTACTTTTTAATTATGGACGGTAAAGTAAACATTAATTGTTCATGTTCATGTTCATGTTCATAGTGAATGTAGAATTTTCCTTGCTTTCTCTGGAGTTGGAACTTTCCTAGAAAATTACATACCTTATTGATAATACTGATGTCTCTAGCTGGGGATTTGGGAGAAGACCAGATAAAAGAACCACCATCTCGAATGACCAATACTCAAAGCTGCAGCTCAAGGTTTCAAAAAGGTTAATTAGCCAAACCAAGCCATTTGTGGTGAGTCAGAAAAGTTCTAGGTAAATTCTCCTCCAAAGAAGATTAGAAGAGCATTGTAACAAATAGTCAAAAAAGTGATTTTTTATATAGAGAGTATTATAGTCATTTCATTTAAAAAATTATATTGTCTGACATGTGAAGAGATATTTATCTTAAAAAAAGAAGTGAAAAAAATTAATTAACTTTTTTGAAATACCAAATAGGCTCTATCCCTTCTCACTCCTATTATGCGGAATCACTCCTAGCTACAGTTTTAAAGCTGAATTTTTTTTTGCAAAAAAAAAAAAAAAAAAAAAAAATTTTTAAACTCAAAGAGGGGGTTATACGCATACTTGTTTTTTGAATTGTCTTCACAAGTTTCAATTTTTTTTATTACTATAGTATTATTGATTCTAAATATTTTAAAGTTATATAAATTCGTACTCAAATTTTTCTTAAAAGCCGAATTAATATTTAAAAAATTATTCTCCATTAGTTAAGATTTTGCATATCGTGCACGAAGTATTCCCTAAATTTTTCTTGAGGGTTTCCTCTCCATACCCAACAGCTTCTCGGTAACCAAGCAGTGAGGCGGTTGCCGCACTTAAATTTCAGTATTAGTTTTAAACTGTATAATAATATTAATTTAAAATTTTAATATGAGCACCTTTAATATATTTTTTTTAAAAATGTAGTCACTAGGCTTTGTTTGTTTCGACTTTGCAATCTCTGGTGCTTGGTACGACCAAAATTAAAAATCAATGAAAAATATTTTCTAAGTTGATTTTGATAGAAAACGTTTGCTAATTTTTGATAGAAAAAACCAATTTTCAATCTTACCATTGCATCACTACCACCATCGCCAACACTACCATTCTACCATCAGTACCACTAATCCAGGGTTCAGAGGGTCGAGGGTTTGTGTCGCGGGTCCGGGGCTCTAGGGTCCCTTGGTTCCGGGGGTCTGAGGGTCTAGGTGCCCAGGGGTCTAGGGGTTCGAGGTTCTGGGGTCCCGGGGGTTCGGGGATTCGAAGGACTGAGGGACCGAGAGTTCGGAAGTTCGGGAGTTTGAGGGTTCAGGAATTTGGGTCCCTAAGGGTCTGGGATCCTAGAGTATGAGTTTCTAGGGTCTCGGGGGTTTTGGGGTCCCAAGAGTCCGGGTCCTGGGGTTTGGGGTCTGGAGTCTAGGGTCTCGGAGTATGGAGGTCTTGGGTCTCGAGGGTCTGGGTTCCTAAGGTCCTCGGGGTCCTCGGGTCGCGAGTCCCAGGGGTCCAAGGTTTCAGGGTACCGAGGGTTCGGGGTTTGGGGTCCCGGGGGTCTGAGGTCCTATGGTCTTGGAGTCCCAAGGTCCGAGGGATCCAAGGGTTCGGGTGTTTGGGGTCCTGGGGGTCCTAGGGGTCTAAGGCTCTAGTCCAAGGGTCCGCGGTCCAGGGGTTCAAGGATCCAACGGTTCTGGGGATTTGAGTCTTGGGGGTTTGGTGCCAGGGCTCTGGGGTCATGGCGGTTCAAGGGTTAGGTGTTCTGTGACTAGTGGTTTAGGGTTTCGGGGGTCTGGGGCTGGGGGTTCGGCGTCCCAAGAGTCCGAGGTCCCTGATGTCTGGGTGTCCAGAGTTTGGTTGATTCAATGTTCGAAGAGCAGATTAATAGGAATGTGGAAGCCTATGTTGATAATATGCTCGTCAAGGCATGAGGTCTAACCAGCATATAAGCGATTTACTAGAGGTTTTCACTATCCTAAGGAGCTACATAATGAAGCTGAATTAAGAGAAATGCGTTTTTGGTGTTTCATCTAGCAAGTTCTTTGGGTTTATGGTTAGTGAGAGGGGCATTGAGGCGAATCCAAACAAGATCAACACAATTCTGAACATGAAGACCCCTAATAATACCAAGGAAATACAAAGATTAGTCGGTAAGGTAGCCACCCTAAACAGTTTTGTATCAAGAGCAACATATAAGTGCTTGCCATTCTTCAGAATTCTAAAAAAGGACTTCACTTGGAATGAAGAGTTCGATCAAGCTTTCGCTGAGCTCAAAGAATACTTGACGAAACCACCACTTTTAGCAAATTCAGTCCCACATGAAGAGATGTATTTGTACTTGGCAGTATCTAAAACGGCGGTGAGTTTAGCAATTGTGAGAGTCAGTAAAGGACAACAGAGGCCATTGTATTACACTAGCAAAGCATTTCAAGGGTGAGAAAGCAGATATCTAGAAATGGAAAAATTGGAGTCCCAGAGGTTTGGGGTTCGGGATCTTAGGTGTTTGGGACCTGAGGGTCAGGATGTCTAAGAGTTCGGAGTTTAGGGCCCGAGGATTACTGTCATCACTGCTGTCATTACCATAAATTTTAATATTATTATATCCACTAACATTATTATTTTTAAAGTCACAACTAAATACAAAAAAATATATTTTATTAATAAAAATATATTCATTCGAAACAAATAAAGCCTAAATTAAAAACTTACGTTCGTACTGCTCGTAACCATCCTGTGAACTTTGGACTAGGATTCCCGCAATAAGACTTCTTAACAAAATAAACTTTAGACTCTATTTGGTAAATTAGGCTAAAATTTAAATTTTTTGTAATTTTTAATTAAAAAACAAAAAATCAAGTAATTCGTTCATCTCATTCAATAGAAAACATAAAAAAAATCAAGTAATTCGTTCGTCTCATTCAATAGAAACATATTAATCTTTTTCCTCCACGCACTTCAATTACTTTTTCTCATTTTAATAAAAAAATAAAATTAATTACTTTTCAAATATTACGAGTGATTTCTAATACATATTAACAAAAAAATAAAATTGTACACAAAAAACTGAAAAAACTAAAAAGTTTAAGTTACGTATTTTATTTTAGATTTAATTTTTAAGTAAAAAACAAAAAAAAAACTGAGAAAAAAAATAATTACGATTAACGTAGGAGGAAAAAAAAAAGTATAAATACACATATACCAATTACATAATCAATCAGAAATCAAATGTTTCTTGTCAGTAATAATGTGTTATTTTAATTTTTTTTGAATAAAGCATATTTTTACAGATAAAAGGCAGTCATCTAGAATTAAGGCACTGTTTGATATAACTTTTTAGATTTTTTGTTTGTTTTTTCTTTAACTTTTTATTTCTTTTTTTAATTTTTAATTTTTTTAATTTATTATGATAAAATAAATTTAAAAGTATAACTATTTTAACTAAAGTTAAAAATTTCACTACAAATCAAAAAAAATCTTATAATAACTTTAAAGTGGTTTTTTTTTTGTTTTATATGATTTTTTTTATTTTTAATAAAATAATTTTATTTTTTAATTTTTTATAACAAAAAAAAATTTAAAAAATATTATCATTTAAACTAACATAATTACTTTTACTAAAAATAAAAAAAACATATAAAAAAACCACACTACACTGCCTAATTTTTTCTTAATTTCTTGAAAGGTTACAGGATCACGAGAATAATTTTTTTTAATATTAATATATTTTTAAAGATAGAGTATATCACTTTTACAAGTATTATAATATATTTTGTATATATATTTATGCATTATAAATATATTATCTACCACCCATTACGCGTTAGTTAGCAATTTTTTTCTTAAACATGTGCAGCTAGTCGTATAGGATAAAAACCTCAACTTACCAAATCATGATTGCTGAAGAAACGGAAAGCTTAAAAAAGCCGACAACATCACGCAACGAATCATCCCTCGAAAACCCGGTCCAAGTCTTCACGTAATCCGGAGAGAATTTCACATGAAGAGCCAGCAAGATCACATTAACCCAATTCGAGACGGTGTTCGCCGCCGCGGCTCCGCCGCTTCCGAGCTCGAATTTGAAGACCAGAACCCAGCACGCGAGGACGTGGAAGACCGCGGTGGCTCCGGAACTCACCGCCAAGGGAACGACGGCGTTCTGCGCTTGGAGGAACCTGTTGAGGCACTGAAGAAGAGCGTAGGCGATGAGCGCCGGAATCATGCGGCGGTTGAACTTTCCGGCTTCGGCGGAGATCCGGCGGTCTTGGCCGAAAGCTGTGAGAATCTCGGCGGTGTAGAACCAGACGAGGGAGAGAGGGAGGGAGGCGGCGAGGAGGGTGAGCATGGCTCGCTGAGTGTGGACGCCGAGCATGTGGTACTGTTTGGCTCCGTAGGCTTGGCCGCACAGCGTTTCCAGGGCGCTTCCCATTCCTAGCTACATGAGAGTACATGAGAGTACTTAAAGGTGATTACATTTAGTCCATGTTTGGAGTTTCGAATTTAATTAGTTTGGATTAATAGTTTTGTGATTAATTGCTTTGAGATATTAAATATTTTAGACTAGATATCTTTATTTTAGTCTAGTATCAAATATTTTAATTGTAGGAAGTGAAGGATATTTATCTTTTTATAAGGGTTCTTTTACTTTATTTTTTATTTTTTGAGCTATTATATTTTTGTCAATGCATTTTTTTATTTGATTTATTGTCAGCAAGAAGTATATTAAAGCCCAATGCCTCTTTTCGATAAAAAGAGAGAGAGAGAGAGAGGGTATTTTGGTATATTTATAAACCGATACAAGCTTAAGCTTGGATATAGAATTTTTAAGCTTGATCTTGCCCCTATGAACTCGTCGGTTGACTTGACCTAAGGCCCGGTCCATTGGCCTGCCACTTAAGTCGCCCCTTATCCCGCCTTTTTAACTTCAAATGGGTAGTTGGGCCCAGTTCGAGGCCCGATTAGTTCCAGCTTGAGGCCCAACAGTTGACTTTTAAAATGCACAGTTGAGATCGCTTTAAAATTGAATTGAACGGCTGAGATCAATTAGTCGTTGAGATCAAAAGAGCCATTGGGGCCGGCCCGGTCCAATTCCGATCCAACGGCTAGTTCTGATTTTTTTTAAAATTTTAAAATTTAAAATTTTTTTCGCTATAAATAGGGTCATTTTTATTTGAATAATTTTCATATGAAATTATCAATCTCTCAACTCTTTATTCTCTAGCCTCTCACTCTTTTGTAATTCGATTGTTCGGTAATATTCAGTGGTTCAATTATTTAGTGATATTCAGTAAAAATTGTAACTGTTGGCGAATCAATATTTGAAGATCAAGAATCAATAATAAGATTAAAACTTTTAATCGATCAAAATCAAGATTAAAGATCGAAATTTTCTTAATTTGGCTTGATTTATTTTTTTTATTTTTTTCAGTATTAAATTTATTTCGTAATTTTTTTAATTCTAATTTATTTTTTTTAAAAATGTAGTAGTTATTATTTAAAAAACATTAACTTTATATTTTTATTACTTCATTAATATTTTAAATTTATTTTGATTTTAAAATTTTTAAAATTTTACTTTATTAAGTTTATTTATAGATCCACATATATTTTTTCTCAATGAAAAAGATGATATATTTGAATTTCTACTAAGTGGTTCTAACCCCACTCTCCTTACTCTTCTTAATTCACCTGTTAGTTCATCACCATCTATTGCTGCATCTGGATCTGCATCTGCTACTAGAGTTATATCTAGTAAAAAGGCGTCAAAAATTTGAGAATTTCTAAAAAAAAAAATTGAAAAAAATTCTAAAGGCACTGTAAGTGTTAACACTAAATGTAAATTTGTAATAAATTTCTTTTGAGTAACATAAAGGGTGACACTAGTAATTTAATTAGATATTCAAAAAGTCACATAAAAAATGCATCTCTTAATTTGAACACACAAATACAGATAGGCAAGAGTTCAACTGAAAATATTTTTAATTTTTTTATGATCCTACACACGTACAAAATTCTGTTGTTAACTATATAATAAAAAATGAACATCCATTGTCTAGGAATAAAGAATCGACATTTGAATATATAGTACAATGAGTATTTTTGCCTCAATTTTAACATTTTTCTAAAAATACTCCGAGAAATAGGGTTTTATAAAAATTTGAAGAAATTAAAATCAAGTTGGAAGATTTATTTAAAAATTTAAAAGGTAAAATTTGTTTAACTTCTCATTTGTGGACTGCTAAAAATAATGTAGAATACCAATGTATTACTGCATATTTTATCGATAATATTTGAAATTTATGTAAACGTATTTTTTTTATTTACATTTGTACATTTTTCTTATACCGGTCATAGTTTAGGTGTAATTATTATACAAGATTTATGTTCGTGAGGTATTAGTCAATTTTTTTCCTATTATTTTAAATAATACTTCTTATAATAATGAATGCGTTAACTATTTTAAACGTAATTTAGAGCTTTTATTATTTAATTTTTTACTTCATATTTATTGTTATGTATATATTTTAAATTTAATTATTAAAGAAGAGTTTCAATATTATAATGAGTCTATTCATAGAGTTAGGCTAGCTGTAAAATATATAAATAGTAGTGCAAAAAAAGTTAATCTTTATAAAAAAAATATATGTAATAAAAAAATATAAAATTTAAAAAATAATAAGCTGATATAGAAATTAGATATAACGCTATATATTATATGTTACAATTAGTAATAAAACAAAGAAAAATAATTAATTTATTTTTTAAAATTAATCAAGTAAATAATTTTACTTTATCAAATTCGTTTGATTGGCAAAATGTAAATTTATACAAAAAATTTTATAAAAATTTTGATAAATCAATAAAATTATTTTGTTATATTTATACTCCTATTACTCTATATGTTTTATCATAATTTAAAAAAATAATACAAATATTTGTTGAATATTTAGAAAATAATATATATTTTCATTTGATATTAGTTATGAAAAATAAATTTGATAAATATTATGAAAAAATAATACATATTTTTAAAATAACTTTAATATTAGTTCATAGGAGTAAAAATATTGATTTTATCGTATTTTTTTAGAAATAATTTATAATAATACAGATCATCAGAAATCAATAAATAAAACGCTTAAAATTTTTTTATGATAAATATATAATTAATATAATATCGCAATTAACACAAATGTCCACTAGGATTTCTTCTTAAAATCGTATAGACAATTGGCCTTTAATTAAATTGAAAAGACTTTGAAAGGTTTATGGGAGTTCTATAACTGAATTCCAACGATATTTTAACGCAGTAGAGAATATAGATGCGGATAATTTCAATATTTCAGAGTATTGAAAACAACACGAGGTATCGTAGCCAGTATTGTCCGCGATAGCTCGTGATAGTCTTACAGTTTTTATCTCTACAGTTATTTTGGAGACAACTTTTAGTGCAAGTAGACGGGTTCTCAACGAGTATAGATCGAGGCTGACGCCGAAGATGGTGTAAACTTTGATAATCACACGCAACACAATCTATGCAGTCAAGAAAATACAAGAAATGGACAAGAAAAAATGATTGAAAACTGACTTGGAGAGTATAACATCTGAATTAGTTAAAGAATTGTCTGGATCAAATTAAGTTTTTATATTTTGGATCTGTAATTTTAATTTTTTTATATTTGTAATTTAATATTTTATTTATAATTTTATATTTTATTTCTAATTTCAAGTAGAGAATAATACAAAATGATTGTTAGGTTTTTAAATGTGCCAACTTAGTTGAGAAGTACTTGACCTATAGTGATGTAATTTTTTTTTAAAAATATATAAAATATAATATTTATGTAATTATTCAAATTTAATTTTTAATTAATAAGATTTATATTGTATTTAATTATTTCAAGTGTTTAAACTTATTGCATTTAATAATAAAACTATAATAAACTAATAAACTTATAATAATATAAACTATAAACTTATAAAATAAAAAAACAAATAAAGTATGAATTTACATAATAAACTAATAAATACAACTAATAACTAATAAATTATAATAAAGTATAAAGTATAAACTATAAAAACTAATAAAGGAGATAAATTTATAAACTTATAATAAAATAATAAAGTAATAACTTAATAATAATATTAAAAGGTAATAAACTTTAAAATTTATAAATTATAATTTATAAACTTATAAAAATATAAAAATAATAAAATTATATTGATATAAATTAATAAATAATAAACTAACTTATTAATTTATTATAAAATTTAATTAATGAATTAATAATAAACTAGTATTCTAAAGTAAGTAACTATTAAACTAATAAAAATTTGAACTTATATCATACAGCAATAAATAAAAAATATAAAAAACAAAAAATTTGATAAAAGCTCGACTGTGGACTCAAAGCTCGATTTGAGATTTGAGCTAGAGCCGATAGGGCATGGGCTTACCTCTGACCAAAGAGTCCGGCCTAATTTTTAATAAAAGCCTGTAGGCTTCAGACCAGATTAAGTTATTAGATCGGTTCTAAATTACACTCCTGTATAGTTCTAATTACACTGGTCCTTTTTTAATCTTTGCCCCCAAATTGCATGGCAAGACATGTGAACTATGCATATTCTCGAAATAAAGGCCAAAGTAAGCCCAGCAATAAATTCTGAAGATACATAGAAGCCGAAGCCCATCAAGGTGGACGTAGATTTGTCGGTTGGAGTGGGATTCCATGCACCGCAAAAACATGCCCATTTGAAATAATTGCCCATTTGTTTATTTTTGTATGTTGTGAAATTTTTTTTATTGTTTAGTTAAATAATTATATTTTTTTGATTTTTATTATCGAGACAAGTTTAAAAATTAAGTTTTTTTAATCAAAATATATAAAAAAAAATGTCAAAAAAAAAAGACAAAAATAAATTAATAAACCAAATAAATGATTTTAGACAAGTGATGAAAAAATTTCATCAAATAAAAAAATAAAAAAATGCCAAAAATTATTCCAAACAGAGAATATGATGAACTTCTACAGGTGAAATATTCACTTACCAGCACACTGAAACCAGTAACTGAAGCAAAGGAGGTGGCCAAGGAGGCACTCGAGAGCGGCAGCTCCCCGTCGAGGCGGCCGACGAACATGATGGATATCACCTGCAAACAGTACTGCAGCAGGCTAACTGCTACAAGAGGCCCTGCTAGCCCCACCTGCCTCTTTGCCTCTTCAAATACTATTTTTGATGCACCGCCGCCGCCGCTACTACCCCGGCCGCCGCCATCTTGGTGTGGGTCAAGGCTTCTAATTCCAAGGTTTGGAATTAGAGGAGATTCAAGACTTGGCTTGTTGCCCCCTTCTTTCATTCTCCTTTGTTTTCTGTTTGTGTTGGATGTGAGAGAAGGGAGGAGAAAAGGGCATCTCCTCCTAACTATTATTTCATGTTTCACATTAACTTATTATTAACTAATGGTGGGTCGATGACCTGTCACATATCAATGAATTATTTCAGAGACGTGGCTCCCACTAGTGTATAGTTTTCTCTACATGTATCTTCCAGATTGTGAAACTAAATTAGATTATGGCAATTTAATATCGATCTCGATTGATTTGTCTTTTGATCTTGATTTTGATTTTTTATTTTTATTTCTTGATTCGCTAACAATTACACCAAGCTCGAATATTACCGAGTAATTAGATAGAATAATTAGAGAGAAGAGAGATGTTTAGATGAAAAATATATGAAATTTGACATCCCTATTTATAGAGAAAAATTTGATAAAAAAAAAATAGTCGTTAGCCAGGCATAGGCCAAGCTCAACAGCCAAAAAAATTTGGTCCATTGATTTTATACCAAATTGATCTAGCCGTTCCTTTTTTGAAAACTAACCTCTGGGGAATGGGGGCCAGGCGGGTCGGGCCCAACGGCTAACCCAAGCCCAAGCCCGAGCCCATGGGTGGGCTACTGGCAGGCCTAGGACCAAGTCTGTGGGTTGGCTTTCGGGCGGGCGGGCCTCGACTTGGCTCGGCCCACAGGCTTTAGGTAGAGTTTATGTCAATAAAAAAATATTAAAATACTAATTTCGTTTCTCTTAAATTCCTCTAATTCTTCCCTGTACAACAATTTTTTTAAATAGTAATCTATGTATGCAATTATGAAAAAGAACTATAATTTGTTAACCTAAAAAGGTAATTATGTGTTAACTATAAACCTTATCAGAGATCATTGTATTTTATCAAAAATTAAAAAAAAAGGATAATTGCTCATTTCTAAGGTGGGTGAACATCACCATTCATTTGTCCATTTATTAAGAGTCTGTATAATGCCAAATTCTCTCTCCATCCTCTCTCAACCAATTTATACACGGTCCAAGTGGGGAACCTCAAGTTGCTCTACATACAGATAGAGAGAGAGAGAGAGAGAGAGAGAGAGGAGAGCCAGAAAGAGAGACAATGGAAGAGGGATTGTTGCTTTTGAAATAGAAGAGAGGAGAGAGTAATGGCGGCGGCGGCGGCAATGGTTTAACGTGGGTAGTGGTGGGTGAGGAGGTGAAGAGGTTGGGGTTCATAGCGGCGCCGATAGTGGTGGTGACTATGTCCCAATTCTTGTTGTAGATTATATGCACAATGATGGTCGGCCACCTCGACAAACTTTCTCTCTCTAAGTACTGCCATTGCCATCTCCCTTTCTGCTGTCACCGGCTTTAGCCTTCTGGTAAGCCCCGCTCCTCTCTCTACTTATTAATTTTTTTAGTCAAACCTTTTTTTATACGTTTTTTCTCGTTTTTAATAAAAAAATTGTATTAATCTAAATAAATGTACATTTTAAGTTCGTATTTTCACCAGAAATTTATAAGGTAATTTCTTTTTGTCCGAATGGGTATATTTTTTAAATATTTTTAGTAATGAAAAATAAAAAAAATAAAAAATTTAGACGAAAACATAAAAAAAATTCAAAAAATACTAAAAAATTCTAAAAAAAATTATTAAATTTTTTAGGCCAAATTAACATATTATTGTTCCAGTTGCAAGCCTTTAGGTCCATAACGTGTCTGGTTCCTTGGAAAAGAAAATTATTATCTAAGGTTGGTCGGTTTCAATTGATTAAGGTTACATTGTCTAATCTACATGTATTTTATTTGTCCCTGTACAAGATGTCTAAAGGAGTGGTCAGACAGATTATCAAAATTCAGAATAGATTTCTATAGAGGGATGAAGTGGATAGAATTAAGAAAGACTCATCTTGTTGGATGGAAGTATATATCTCAGAGTAAGGTTGATGGTGGTTTGGGGGTGGTTGACCTCAGCCTTAAAAACAATGCTCTCCTCATGAAATGGTGAAGGAGGTTTGAGAGGTAGAAAGAGAGTTTGTGGAGAAGGATCATATGCTGCAAGTATAAGGGTGCCTCAGAATGATGCCAAAGTTAATGGAGGGGTTAAATACTCTTACACTTGGAAGGATATCCTCCTAGTGGGCTCCTCAGTGGTCCCTTAACTGAGGTGTTTTTGAGAAATTGTATTTTAAAGTTGGGGGATGGGGTTGAACTCAAGTTTTGGGAAGATTGCTGAGTGAATGGCCAGGTGTTGAGAACGGCATTTCCTCGAATATTTCTTTTTTCTTTGTAAAAAGAAGCTTATGTTATGGATCTATTCTTGAGGGAGCATCCTAAACCCTAGAGGTTAGAATTTAGAAGGGGGCTATTTGAATGGGAGAAGGAGTTTCTACAGCAGTTGCTTTCCTTGCTTATCCCTCACATTCCGAGGTTGAACCATAAGGATGCCATGCTCTGAAAGAGTAATTCAAATGGGGTCTTCTCTGTTAGATCCCTCTGTTTGGAGGTTGGCTTGTTGGGTGGTAAAGCCAAGTCTCCTTTTAGTGAAGCCTGAGTGTATTACATCCCCCTAAAGTGAAATTTTTCAGATGGTTGGCTTTGAGAAATAGGTTACCCACGAAGGAGCTATTGGCTGATTAGCATATCATCCCCCCACCTGTTCCCTTTTGTCTGTTTTTTGTGATAGTTACATTGAGTCTACTAACCACTTGTTGGTGGCCTACCCCTGGGTATGGTTAGTGTGCGGGAGCATGGTGTGTTGGTGGGGCTGAGGTGGGTGTACCCCCAAAGATTTGGGTAATTTGTTGTTATGGTGGAAAGGGGCATGCGGTGGAAAGTTGGCTAGGAAGCTATGAGTAGTTGTATTCTTTGCCACTGCTTGATCAATTTGGTTAGCTTGCAATAAGCTTATATTCCTTCGTGAAAGAATGGAGTGGTCTGAGGTTGTGGAAGAAGCCAAAGTGAATGCAGCTCATTGGGCAAAGGCCAGTGTGGATTTGGGTGTTTTTTCGGTGGAAAATTTCCTTTATAATATTTAAAATGTCAAGGGTCTTAAGTGCAAATAGAAGTTTTCATAACCGATGTTCTGCCTGCATTTTTGGACGCATTCTAGAATTTTCTTAATGCAACTGTTTTTGGTTCAGCTCTGATATTCTAGTTTTAGTTTTGGTGGATTCTACTTGAATTTCTTAGTTTTGTTCTCTAAGTTGCTGTTTTTAAGCTGCTGGTTCTGTTGCGGTTTCTACTGATTTGTCATCTGGAGGCTGCTGGTTTTTGTTTTTGTGGATTTGATGCCGGGTGGGTGGTTATGCTACCTTACATTCAATGGATAATGCAACTCTTTGCTAAGTTGGTGGTTGTGAATAGCCTAACAGGTGTGTTTGTGCAAAAGAGGTCTGCAGCTCTCGTAAATTCTCTTTTTTTGCACTACTATGTTGGCTGCTTGCCACTAGCCTTAGGTGCATGATAGCATGAGAGAAAGTAATTCGTGGGTGATTTTGCTGGCCTATGGATTACTGAGTGGTTGGTGGTTGCTGTTTTGTCATTTGAAATTTCAAGATTGCTGTTTTGTTGAATCATGCTAAGCTGGGTGCGAAATTCCCGTGTGCGCTGAATCCCAACGTGGCTTGGTGCTTTGTTGCTAGTTTTCGTGTTGTTTGTTTGGTCTTAAATTGTCGGCATGTTATTTAGTTGTGCTTTGGTGACTTAGTTGTGCTTTGGTGACTGGTCTCTTACCAATTGCAAAGTCTTAATTGTATTTTTGAGGATACTTGATACATCTTTGTAAGGGTATTTCAATTCCTTTAGATTTTATTTATCCTTTTAATATGTAAATTTTTTCTTTGTTATTCAAAAAAAAAAAACAATTGGTAAAATTTGGTACCTTTGAATTTTGCTTAATTATAAATTGGTAGAGAAAAAAAGTGAAAAAAATAGGATGATTGACTTCGAAGTTGGAACTATTGATTCTTTAGTTTGGAAATCCGAAAAAAAAAAAACATTTCATTTCTTAAAATCAATGAGCTTCAGGGTTTATCAGTATTGAAAACAAATGCAGATATTACAAATTTATCCTAATAAGCCTAGAAGTTTTTAGAGGGTCAGTTTGTTTCCAATATAGTAATGAATTGGACTGATCTAGTTTGGTTCATTTTGAGTTTAAAATAGATTTATTTTGGTGACCTGAATTGTTTATTTTTATTATTCTTAGTATTATATTATCTATGCAAAAAATTAAGAGCTGATTACATATCGTTAAGTATATAAATAAATTACATTTGTGTTAAAAACATTAACTAAGAAGATATTATTGTTTTTTAGTAAAAATATAATTTGTTTAGACTGTTAACGATATTCGATCAATTTGATTTTTTTATTTTCATACACACTGAGAACTATGAGTGTTCACGGTTCGGTTTGGTTCAATCAATTTTGAGCAAAACCAAGAATCAAATTATTCTGAACTGTTCCAATAGTTTAATAACAGGAACCAAACCGTAAATACTACGGAATCGATCGAACCGAGCCAATATATAGCAGTTCATTTTCAATTTGGAACCGCAGTTTTAAAAATAAGTATTTGTTGTCTATTTCACGATTCTAATGATTATTTGAACACCCCTATTGAGAACAACAAACCAAACAATTTGAATTATCAAACTGGATGTATTTTGAACCCAAATATACCACTAGATTAATTCAAGGAAAACATTGCTATTTTTTAGTAAAAATATAATTTATTTAGAGAGTTAACGAAATTCGATCAATTTAATTTTTTTTATATATTATCAATACACTGAGAACTATGGGCATTCACGGCTTGATTTGGTTCAATCGATTTTGAGTTAAATTAAGAACCAAACTATTTTGAAATGTTTCAAGAGTTTAATAACAGGAATTAAACCATAAATATTACGGAACCAATTGAACTGAGACAATAAATAGCAGTTCGGTTCAGTTTGGAACTGCGGTTTTAGGAGTGAGTATTTGTTGCCTATTTCATGTTAGTAAAAAATTATATGTTTATTTGTTTATTTTTCTATTAAATCTTTATTTTCTTTATTTATATTATTTTATTTTACATTTTATTTTACCAATTGTTTCATATTCTTACAAATAAAGATTACCATTTCTATAAAGTATGAATTATATTTTTGTACCTTTTAATCTATTATCTATAGTTTATGAATTATATAACATTATGATGTTATGAGAAAAAATAAAATAAATAAAAAATAAAAGCAAAGAAATAAAAAAAAAAAAGAAGATATAAAATAAAATAAATAGTATTTTTAAATTATATATATATATATAATAGACAATATAAATAGTATTAATAGGTAATGGATCGATTCGGTTTCATATGACTTTTTAATTTGGGAACCTTATATTAAGAAACGATTCCTAATTATATTTGAAATCAGAACTAAACTCTTCACAAAATAAAATAAAATAAAATCATACAATTTGAATTGATTCAAACAATTTAACGATTCCAATGATTTTTTGAACAACCCTATTGAAAACAACAAACCAAACAATTTGAACTTAAACCAGACCACTAGCCAATTCAATCTATTACTTGACGTACTCTCTCTCTCTTTACAGAAATATCATTATCCTTGGTTGCATGGGCAGCCTTGTATGACTCTCTCTCTCTCTCCCTCTCTCCCTCTCTCTCTCTCTCAATTAGCTAAGCATTTTTTCCCATTTGATAAAAGAAACAAAAATATTAAATAGTATTAGAATATCTTGATATTGTATATATGATATTCTCAGTAAATAAAAATATTCGATACTTGAGCTATCATTTAATACTATCTCACTCGAAATATTTACTGGTACATTATTATGTAAAAATATCATGTATATTACAAATAAAAATGGTTAATGTTGACATTTATCTTACATAATATTTCTTTTATATTTGTCTTTCAATTCTCTCTCTTCTCTCTCTCCCTTTTTATGTCTCATTAAAAATATATTTTTAATATATATGTATACATGTCGATAAAAAAATATAATTAATTTTGTATAATTTTTTTGTGATATTAGAAGTTTACAATGAGATTATTAAACATTCTCTACTACATTAATTATTACCCTTAATAGTAAAATAGTTTATAATTCAAAATGTCTTCTCTCTTCTAACAATTTTGAAAATAGAAAAACTCATACTTTTTTAAAAAAAATTATTCTATTTCTTCTCAGATATTTTAAAAAGAACGTTTGAAATTAATTAAAACATAAAGGGACTGATCAGATCTAAAGAGAGAAAGAATTTTCTTATTGACCTTAAGGGTGATCTCGATCCAGAACTATTCGGGCAGTTGATAATTTTTTTTAAAATATCTTATTTAATTGTGAGAATTTGTTCTCCATACAAGATTTAGGGCTCAAATAAATTACCGCAATTTGGCCAATGGCCGTTTAGCCTCTTGCCAGGTCTTTACTTTCACGCTATTTCTTAATTTTATTATTTTAACTCATGTTCATCTCGACAATCCACGAGAAAATAAAAAGGACAGCTTGGTGTGTGAAATTTTTACATATGTGAGGTCTACAGGGAGAACAAATTACGATAAATTTATAGTACACAATTTTATTTTACATTTACAATAGATTATTTGCACGCCTCTAACCCGCGAAAAAATCTTGTCCACAAATTCTATTTTTTTTGTTATTTTCTCCTTTAATATGGACGGAGATTTTTTATTTTTTGTTTGACATGCGGCATTAAAGGAATCTTCATAACCTTGGGACCCAACTCCCAAGCAAATAAATTCAAACTCTTTCTTTCAGGAAACAAAGAATTGGTCTGATTTTGCTACCTGGTGACGTTTTCTCCAAGTTTTTCTGGAAAATAACTCTTTTGTCCTCCAGTGGCTTGCATGATAAAATGAAAAATAATTCATTTAATTTTATTTTGAAAACTTATTATATTCTTATTTTTTTTAATAATTACAAAATAAATTATGAAAATAAAATGTATTAACTACGAGTTATGAGAATTTAAGAGAATAATGAGATTTCAAAATACAAGAATAATAAAGAAAAAATAGAAGTGGGTAGTTATGTAACTACTGTCCTATAATATTTATATTTTAAAATTTAAAATAGTATAAGGGCATTTGTAAAACAAAGTTACGCTTCAAGACACCAAACATTGTAGCTAGGCCATTTTTCAAATAATGGTGTATTTTCTTATTTTATTTTACTTTTTTTTTAAAATTTTTAGTGAATTTTTTTATTATTTTGTCAAATTATCATTTTTTTCAGATTCTTTTTATTGAGATGAGCCGAAAAAATAAATTTTTTGGACCCAAATATGAAAAAAGTACAGAACAGACAAAAATAATCTCTAATATTCTAGTAAGCCAGATTTTATATTGTTTATTTTCTTCTATAGTGAGAGTTTCTTAATCTTTTGACCAAATTAATTTTTAAATGACCCATCAATTTTTAAAAACTAACTAGACATATATTTGCAAATTTTTTATGAAAAATTTCCTCTCATTTGAGGTTCAACTAATATA
>JAOTRH010319677.1:0-20217 GCA_034768845.1 Heliamphora exappendiculata
GCGGAAGAAGCCTCGGCCGTTGCCGTCGGAATTGATGTAGACGACTGCGTGCTTCTGGAGGTCGGCGGCGTGAGTTTCGGCCCATTCGGTGCTACCGAGGAGTCCGGGCTCTTCGCCGTCCCAGAAGGCGTACATGATGGTTCGCTTGGGCTTCCAACCTTGCTTGAGGAGTTCGGAGAGGCCGCGGAGCTCTTCCATTTCGGCTACTGCGCCGGAGAGGGGATCTTCGGCTCCGTTGACCCAGGCATCGTGGTGGTTACCGCGGATGATCCATTCATCGGGGAATTCGGTGCCAGGGATGCGAACGATCACGTTGTAGAGGCGCTTGGTGTCCCAATTGGAGGCGACCTTCATGTGGACCTTGGCGGGGCCGGGTCCGACGTGATAAGTGATGGGCAGGGCGCCGCGCCAGTCCGCAGGAGCCAGCGGCCCCTGGAGAGCTGCTAGCAGGGGCTTGGCGTCGGCATAGGACATGGGCAGAACGGGGATCTTGGTGATGGTCTGGGCTTCGGAGATAGCGAGGCGCTTGGCTCCGGGGACTGCGCCGATGCCAGGAGTGAGGGGGTCGCCGGGATAGAGAGGCATGTCCATGACGCTGCCGCGCTGGGCACCGTCGGGCGGGCGCTGCGGGCCTTCGGGGAAGATGTCGTTGGTGGCGTACCCATCGTCTTTGGGGTCGGAGTAGACGATGCAGGCGAGCGCGCCGTGTTCGGCGGCTACCTTAGGCTTGATGCCGCGCCAGGATCCACCATATTTCGCGATGACGATGGCTCCGTTGACGGAGATGCCCATGCGGGCGAGTTCATCGTAATCGGCGGGGATGCCGTAGTTGACGAAGACCAAGGGCGCGGTGGCTTCGCCATCGCGGGAGTAGGCGTGATAGACGGGGAGCTGTTCGGACTTTTGGTTGGAGGTGGGGTCGACGGCTATGGGAGGCTCTTCCAGCTTGGCGGTGAATTTGGTGGGCGCAACCATTTCGATGAGGCGTTCCTTGGGGGTGGGGAAGAGGACGTCGAAGTTTTCGATTTTGACGTCGAGGCCCCAGCCTTTGAGCTGCGCGGCGATCCATTCGGCATTGTCCTTGTCATAGGGCGAGCCGACGTGGTGCGGGCGGGCGGAGAGGCGCTGCATGTAATCGCGGAGTTTTTGGGGATCGGGGATGCCACGGAATTTTTGCTCCCAGGTGGGGTCGGCGGCAAGGGTGAGAGATCCGAGGGCGAGTAGGGGCAGCCATTTGCGCATGTGAATAGTCTACGGGGTTGGCGGGTTTAGAGTGAAGTTATGGCAGAACCAGAGCTAGTTCGATGTCAGCAATGCGGCGCGATGAATCGGGTGGCTGTTGAGAAGGCTGGGCATGGCCGCGCAGCGGTATGCGGGCGATGCAAGGCGCCGCTCGGCGAGCGGGCTGCGGGCGCGTTGACTGTGACGGATGGGAACTTCGGCGATTTGGTGGAGCGGTCGGCATTGCCGGTGTTGGTTGATATGTGGGCTCCCTGGTGCGGGCCTTGCCGGATGATTGGTCCGATTGTGGAGCAACTGGCGGGGGAGCTTGCGGGGCGGTTGCGCGTGGGGAAAATGAACGTGGATGATAATCCGGCGACATCTGAACGATTTGGGATTAGGAGTATTCCGGCGCTGCTGATCTTTCGCGGGGGGCGTGAGGTGGATCGAATTGTTGGCGCGTTACCTAAGGCGGAGATTTTGCGGCGCGTAGAACAGTTTTTGGCATGACGATTGCTTCCTGGATATGCGAGAGGAGTTTATCCATGAAAGACAGTACGCATGACAAGATCCAGGGCGCGGTTCACGAAGCAAAGGGTGCGGTAAAGGAAGCGGTCGGCAAAGTGACCAAGAATCCGCAGCTTCAAGAAGAGGGCGCGGACGAAAAACTGGGCGGGAAGATTCAGAAGAAAGTCGGGGATGTGGAGAAGGTGTTCGAGAAATAGGCTTCGATTTTCGGGTTTTGATGCCGCCGATGGCCTGAAGGCTATCGGCGGTTTTTTTTGGCGGTGATGCCTCTACGCAGTCAAGGCAAATAGGCGAAATTCCGCCAATCTGCGGGCCATCCAGGTTTCAAGGTCGGATAACCATCGAGTATCGACGCGGAGAGATGGATGGTGGCTACTATCTCGCTATTCCGCAACAACAAAATCGCCCACTTTCACTGCCTTCAGATCAAATGTAGCGGTTACGCGGCACCCCAATCGGCGATTACGAGCTCCGATCAGACAATCGGCGAAATCCGCGCCGGAGTTCTTCCCAAGAATACACAGCGGCTTCAACGGAGCCCTCATCCTCCATCGCTTTATCGCTGGACTCTAATTGGGCGGACAGCACCGCCAGAATCTCGGTTTTCGACAGTCCATAGCGGCTCCGCAGCACCCAATCCATTTCAAGCAGCACCAATAGGCTCACGAACACAGGCTCGCCCCCAGCCACCTCTCGAAGAATAACCCGCGCAGCCTTCTCGAACTGCTCCTGATCATCCCGAACTAAGTAACGCACGAGGACGTTCGTATCCAACCCAAGCATTAGCGCGACAGCAGCTCAACCGGCAACGATTTTCGACCCTCCTTGTAAAGCATTCCCGCGAGGTCGGAAATGCGTTTATTCTTCACCCGCACGATTACGACGCCGTCCGGCATCAAGGTGAAACTCATCCTGTCGCCAGTTTTCATGCCGAGAATGTCGCGTATCGATTTCGGGATGGTCGTCTGGCCCTTACTCGTCAAGGTCGCGTCAGCGTTCATCACGGGGACTCCTTACCATCCTATGTATAGTAAGGAATCATCCCCGCAACGTCACACGGCACTCGGTCCCCGTTCTTCCATGCCCGCAGCGCCACAAGGTCATCGACTGCTTTGCTAATCAAACGCGTATATGAGCAAGTCGTCGTCATCCAAAACGATTCGCCGCGTTCCCAAAGAAAAGCGTCGACTAGGTAAGTCTGCCCGTGTACATAACGAATAGCCTCTGCGGACCGCCCGTCGCCAAACCCAGGGATCGTCGCCACGAGTGTGCCTGTAAGAATCAAAAGCGCCCTCATGATGCCGATTGTCCACCACAAACAAAAAAAGGGGGCGGATTTCTCCGCCCCCTTTTTCACCATGCCGCCGAAGAAGTCGATTGGCTGGTAAATACCCACGCCCACCCCATCGACATAGCCTTCGTTCGCCTTTGCGGCATGATTCCGATGTATGCACTAGGTCTCGCACAGCCTTCCGGGACAGAGGTCGATTCCGCCCCAGTGCTGCTCGCGCTGATCGGAACCGTATGGGGTTTCCTGATTCACGCCGACCTCAAGTGGAGGTTCGGATGGATCGAGTGGCTGATCTCCACCCCGGCCTTTCACCACTGGCACCACACGAATGACGGACCCGACGTGATCGACAAGAACTATGCCGCAATGCTCCCACTAGTGGACAAATGTTTCGGGACCCACTATCTGCCGGACCGGCTACCGTCCAGCTATGGAATATCGGAGCCCAGTCCGTCCGGGATCGTCGGTCAATTATTAGTACCGTTCGGAGCAATATCTGCGCGGCAAGACGAGTCCGAGGTCAGGCAGTAGGCGCGGTCCAATGGTTCAACATCTCGAACACTTCAGGATGCTCCACGCCGTTATAGGTTCTTATCGATCCATCCTTAAACCTAACTTCAGCCTGGGCGGCGCCCTCGCCGCGAAAGTTCACTTCCGCAATTTCGTCGATATCGATCTGATCCACACCCTCATCATATAGCCGCACCTGCCGAAATCCGCACGTTCAGCAGTGACAAGCGTTCAGTTTTCTTATCCACAAGATTCCACAACACTTCCGCCTTGCGCGGCCTCATCTCGACGAGCCCGCGAACAGGAGCACGCACTGCGCGAGCAGCGCAACTATTGGCATGAACAAGCCACGCGCCTCATGCCCCAGGCTATCCAAGCAATCGAAGATTGCCTGGCTAATCCGAAATCCTCTCCCTCGCTCCGATTCCGCGCCGCGGCGCTAATCCTAAAGATGGCCGCCGACCCACGCCAAAAGCCCATGAAGGGATTCCCCACCCTCCCCGCCGAAGTAGAGGCCATGGAAGGGCAAATTCTCGGCTTCCGGAAGGACCTCGAGGCAGAATCGGCTTCGTTTGTGCAAGAGTCCGAAACTGAAGATCCTGCACAAGAATGCACAAATGAGGCCCCCAAAACCTCAACAACCGCCCAAAGCTGCACAAAGCCGGAGCCCATCCGCGTAGCCCCCAAACCCGGCCGCAACGCGCCATGTCCCTGCAAATCAGGTCTCAAATACAAACGCTGCTGCGCCAACAAAACCGCAGCGATGGCAGCTTGAACGCAACCCGCGACGTATGATAGCTTTGAAAGGTAACAGCTTGTTTCAGGCCCCCCGTATAAATCATGGACAAAACGCTACACGATCTAGGCGGAATACTGCTCAACGGGATCCCTACGTTCGTCCTCGTCCTGCTGCTAAACGTTTATCTTCGCTTTGCTTTTTTTAAGCCCCTCGAAAAGACCCTCGCCGAGCGCTACAGCAAAACCGAAGGCGCACGCAAAGCCTCAGCCGCCGCGCTAGCCGCTGCTGACGCACGCATCGCCGAGTACGAAGCCGCCCTCCGCAAGGCTCGCGCCGAGGTTTACGAAGCTCAAGAAAAAATGAACCGGCAGCTCGCTGAGCAGCAAGCCGCCGAACTCCAAAAAGCGCATCAGGAAGCGGATACAATGCTTCGTGAAGCCCGCGCCGTGATCGCTAAGGAAGCGGAAACGGCCCGTCAGGAGTTAGCAGTGCAGAGTGAGATCCTTGCCGATCAAATTGCAACTTCCCTTATGCAACCCAGTCTGTTGAAGGGCAAAGCAGCGTGAAGAAAGTTCTCTTACTTCTTGCAGTAACCCTACCGCTCCTGGCACAAGAGACCCAAAAAGAAGCGGAAAAGGACATGACTCCCTGGATTTGGGCGAACTTCATCATCCTGGTCGTCGGTCTCGCGTATCTATCCAAGAAATATGGCGGTCCGTTTTTTGCGGCTCGCGGAGAAGGCATTCGCAAAGACATCACCGACGCGGAAAAGGCCAACGCCGAATCCGCTGCCAAGATCGCCGAAGTAGACAAGAAGCTGGCGAGCCTCGGTTCCGAAATCGCGGCGATGAAGGCTGAGAACCAAGCCGAGCAGGCTCGTGAAGCTGAACGGTTACGCGGACGCCATCAGGCGGAAATCGCCCGCATTCAAGCCCAGGCGCAGCAGGAAATCCAATCGGCCACGAAGATGGCCCGCCTTGAACTCCAGCGCCAGGCTGCCAAGCTCGCACTGGATCTCGCAGAAAAGAAAGTCGTTGCCCGCATGAATCCCGAAACGGAGAAGAAGCTTGCTTCGGGATTTGTGGAAAGCATCTCGTAATTACCTCGCATGACCTCCTCAGCAATAGTCGATCGATACGCGAGCGCCCTTGCGGACGTTGTGACCTCGCCGAAGTCTACCGTTTCTCCTCAGGATGCATTACAGCAGTTGCGCTCCTTTGATGACCTGGCCCGGCAGGCGCCGGAATTAGGCACTGCACTCGAATCCCCCGCGGTATCAGCCTCGCGGAAACGCGCTGTGATTTCGCGCTTCGCGGGGATGCTCAATCTCTCGCAGACCGTTCGCAACTTTCTCTTCGTGTTGAGCGACAAACGCCGCCTTGCGGCCCTCCACGAAATCGTTGATTCCTTCGACGTGCAACTCGACGAGCGCCTTGGCTTTATCCGCGCCGATGTGAGCGCCGCCGCTGAATTGACCCCGGAGCAACTCGAAACCCTTACCCATAAGCTGGCTGCCGTTTCCGGCAAGCAGGTCCGCATGCGTTTCCATATCGACCCCACTTTGATCGGTGGCGTGGTCGCGCGCATGGGAGCGACGGTATACGATGGTTCCGTTCGCGGCCGCCTGGATAGTCTTTCAAAGAAATTAGCCGTTTAAGAGAACAAGAATATGGCTCAGATTAGAGCAGACGAAATAACAAGCATTCTCCGCCAGGAGATTGAGAATTACGATCACGCGATCGACGTTTCCGAAACCGGGTCCGTTATCTCGCTGGGCGACGGTATCGCCCGTATCCACGGCCTCGAGCGCGTCATGTCCGGTGAACTCATCGAGTTCGGGCATGGCGTTTCCGGCATCGCGATGAACCTGGAAGAAGACCAGGTGGGCGCGGTGCTCCTCGGCGAATACCAGCATCTGCGCGAAGGTGATGAAGTGAAGCGCACCGGACGCATTATGTCCGTGCCGGTCGGCGAAGCGATGATCGGCCGCGTTGTCAACGCCCTCGGCGAACCCGTCGACGGCAAGGGCCCCATCGTCACCGATAAGTTCAACCCGATCGAGCGTCTGGCTCCCGGCGTCGTCGAGCGGCAACCCGTTAAGCAACCGATGCAGACCGGTATTAAGGCCATCGACGGCATGATTCCGATCGGCCGCGGTCAGCGTGAATTGATCATCGGCGACCGTCAGACGGGTAAGACTGCCATCGCGATCGATGCGATCATCAACCAAAAGGGCGGCGACGTGATTTGTATCTACGTCGCGGTTGGTCAGAAAAAATCCACCGTTCGCCAGCTTGTGAAAACGCTGGAAGACTACGGCGCAATGGCCTACAGCATCGTTGTTGTGGCTAGCGCTTCGGAGCCCGCGCCGATGCAGTACCTGGCTCCCTATGCCGGCTGCGCGATCGGTGAATACTTCCGCGATTCAGGCCGCCACGCTCTGGCGATTTACGACGATCTTTCCAAGCACGCTGCCGCTTACCGTGAAATCTCGCTGCTCCTTCGCCGTCCGCCAGGGCGCGAAGCGTTCCCCGGCGACGTTTTCTATCTACACAGCCGTCTTTTGGAACGCGCTGCGAAGCTTTCGAATGCCCTTGGCGGCGGTTCGCTCACCGCGCTTCCGTTCATCGAAACCCAGGCAGGCGACGTTTCCGCGTACATTCCCACGAACGTTATCTCGATCACTGACGGCCAGATCTACCTGGAAGCGGATCTCTTCAACTCGAATATTCGCCCCGCCGTCAACGTCGGTCTTTCCGTTAGCCGCGTAGGCGGCAGCGCCCAGATCGGCGCGATGAAGAAGGTTGCCGGTACTCTCCGTTTGGACCTCGCGCAGTATCGCGAACTCGCGGCGTTTGCGCAGTTTGGTAGCGATCTCGATAAGTCTTCCCAAGCCCAGTTGAACCGCGGTAAGCGCCTGATCGAAATCCTCAAACAGCCTCAGTATCAGCCGCTTCCTGTTGAGAAGCAGATCGCTATCATCTTCGCCGGTACCAGCGGTTTGGTTGACGATCTCCCAGTGGAACAGGTTCGTGCGTTTGAAGCTGCGCTCTACAAGTTCCTCGATAACTCGAAGCCCGCCGTTCTCGAAGCGATTCGCACCAAGAAGGCTCTCGACGACGAGATTCGCAAGAACCTAACCGACGCGATCAAGGAAGCCAAGACCAAATTCGTCGCCGAGATGGCCGCCAAGAAGTAAATGCCCAGCCTGATCGACATACGGCGGCGCATACGCTCCGTCAAGAACACGCAACAGATCACCAAGGCCATGAAGATGGTCTCGGCGGCCAAGTTGCGGCGCGCTCAAGAGCGCGTAATTGCGGCGCGTCCCTATGCGACGTTGTTGAAGCAGATGATGTCGGATCTTGCTGCTGCGGCCGCTGCGGATGAGAATGCAGGTTCCAGTCCGCTTCTCACTGTCCGGCCCGAGAAACGCATCCAATTAATTCTGGTCACGAGCGATACCGGTCTGGCCGGTGCGTTTAACTCCAATTTGATCAAGGCTGCGACCACATTCCTTAACGAGCACAAGGACGCAACGACGGAGATCGTCGCGATTGGACGTAAGGGCCGCGATGCATTCAAGAAGCGCGGAGTCACTATCACTTCCGAGCATCTGCAGTTGATTCAGAAGGCGCAGTACAGCGACGCGGCAGAGATCGCAAAAGCAGCGATCGAGCGCTTTATCAAGGGCGAGATCGATTCGATCTACCTTTTGAACAACGAGTTTAAGAGTGTGGTGGCGCAGAAGGTCACAGTCACGAAGCTGCTGCCCGTTACGCTGCCCGAACAGAAAGAAGTAGTCGATTTCATTTTCGAAGAACCGGCGCTCGAGATCCTTGAGAAGCTGCTTCCGAAGTACGTAGAGGGCGAAGTGTTCCGTTCGCTCCTGGAAACTTTCGCGGCTTATCACGCCGCCCGTATGACAGCCATGGACGCGGCCTCTTCCAACGCCAAGGACATGATCGAAACGCTCACGCTGAACATGAATCGCGTGCGGCAAGCCAGCATCACGAGAGAAATTATCGAAGTCGTTAGCGGCGCGTCTGCCGCGGAGTAAATAAACAATGTCAACCACCGAAACTCAACTTGCAGTCGGTAAAGTCGTACAGGTTTCCGGACCCGCAGTGGACTGCGAATTCCCGGAAGGCCAGATTCCCGAAGTTCATACGGCCATCCGCATTACCAGCGTTGGCTACGACGTTCCTACGCCCATCGACATCATCTGCGAAGCGGAACAGCATATCGGCGAAGGCCGTGTTCGTGCCATCGCGATGCAGCCCACCGAAGGCCTGGTCCGCGGAATGCGCGCCGAAAGCCTCGGTGTACCCATCACTGTTCCCGTCGGCAAAGCTACGCTCGGTCGCGTGCTGAACGTTCTCGGCCAACCGGTCGATGAGCGCGGCCCGGTCGATGCAACCCACACTCTGCCGATCCATCGCGCGGCACCTTCATTTGAAGACCAGGCAACTGGCCTCGAAATGTTCGAGACCGGCATCAAGGTTATCGATCTGCTGGAGCCCTATCTGCGCGGCGGTAAGGTTGGCCTGTTCGGCGGCGCCGGCGTCGGCAAGACGGTTATCATTCAGGAACTCATCAACAACATCGCGATGAAGCACGGCGGCGTTTCGGTATTCGCGGGCGTCGGCGAGCGTACTCGTGAAGGAAACGATCTGATGCTGGAGTTCCAGGAATCAGGCGTTATCGATGAGCACGAGCTTTCGAAATCGAAAGTGGCGCTGGTGTACGGCCAGATGACTGAGCCGCCAGGAGCCCGCCTCCGTGTCGGTCTTACCGGTCTCACTGTCGCTGAGTACTTCCGCGATCAGGAAGGGCAGGATGTGCTGCTCTTCATCGACAACATCTTCCGCTTCACTCAGGCCGGTTCTGAAGTATCCGCACTGCTTGGCCGTATGCCGAGCGCGGTAGGTTATCAGCCCAACCTCGCCACCGAAATGGGCGAACTTCAGGAACGCATCACCTCCACCACCAAGGGTTCGATCACCTCCGTACAGGCCGTCTACGTGCCCGCGGACGACTACACCGATCCCGCGCCGGCAACGGCGTTTGCCCACCTTGACGCGACGACGAACCTTTCGCGCGCCATCTCGGAACTCGGCATTTACCCCGCCGTGGATCCGCTGGCTTCCACTTCGCGCATTCTCGATCCACGCATCATCGGCGACGATCATTACAACACTGCGCAGGCTGTTAAGGGTATCTTGCAACGCTACAAGGATCTGCAGGACATCATCGCGATTCTCGGTATCGACGAACTTTCGGACGAAGACAAGCAGACCGTTAGCCGCGCGCGTAAGATCCAGAAGTTCCTCTCGCAGCCGTTCCACGTGGCCGAGCAGTTCACCGGTCTCAAAGGCAAGTACGTCAAGCTTGAGGACACGATTCGTTCATTCCAGGAAATCCTCGACGGCAAGCATGACGACAAGCCGGAGCAGGCGTTCTACATGCAGGGTCCCATCGAAGACGTGGTCGAGAAGGCCAAGTCGATGAGCTCCAATGGCTGATCTCTCGTTAGAAATCGCCACGCCAGACAAGCTGCTGGTGGATCAAAAGGTAAGTCAGGTGGAAGTGCCGGGAAAGGAAGGCTACATGGGTATCCTTCCCGGACACGCCGCTCTGATTTCCGAGCTGGCCGAGGGCGTTGTGAAGTACACGGGCGGCGAAGTGAAGATCACGGGCGGTTTTGTGGAAGTCCGCGATGATAAAGTTCGTGTCTTAGCAGACGGAACCAACTAGTTAATTTAGGCGCCCGGCGCCTTTCGTGATCGCCCTTCGCACGGTTTCCCGCAGTAGAGGGTAAGCTATGTGCGCTTTCAGTAATTGTACCGATCAAGACGATCTGGCCACGTCCGCATGGCAGGTTGGCAAGTTGTGCTCGAAACACTTGCGAATCCTGAGGAAGGATTACGGCTCCTGGACGGGCATCGGTGTCAAGTTGAATGATGACTTCGTCAAGCTGCATATCCTTATACGAATGAACCCGGCGAGGTGCTTGGAACATATCCAGCGCCTGGAGTCCGAGCAGAGTCTTGCGAGGATCATGAATCCCATGCGGGGCGATCCGAGATTTGCGAAAGATAAAGACAACTATCTGAAGCTATCGCGAGCACTGGAATACTACGAGGGCTATTGCTGGTTTCCGGCCAATCGACTGTTGTTGGCAACTTTGCTGACGAGCGAAGCGTTCGCCAGGGCAACGGAGTTGGGATTGAATAAAGACACAGGCGCTGGTCATCGTCACGGCGATCTGTCCCACCGCCTACAGTGGCATGTGATCATGCGTGAAGTGACTAACAATTTCAAGACCCCGATCAACAAGGCTGATGGGTGGGCAGACTCACCGCTAGGCCTTTTCTACAGCTTTAACAACGACCCTGCCGCCAAAAAGGACGGCTTTTGGGGAAACATACTGGACAAGGTAGGTTCTGAACGAAACTGGGGTGACCCTGACGAAGTGATGGTGCGCTTGCGTAACGCAAATCTGCCTCTTGTCGGATCAGCTCTCGAGCGGCGCGTGACCAAGCACGGAGGCACTGATTTAGCGCTTTTCAACCAACAGGGAAAGAAGGAGGTGGTAAGGAGCCTCCGAGATCAGCAGATTTGGGACGAAACTCTTAGCACAATCCAGCTTGTTGAACGGGAACACAGCATCAGTCCATACATCCGAGATGCGGGAGGTGATCCAACCAACCCGCATATTAGGAAGAGTAATGTGGAAAAGCTACGGATGGCAATGGAAGGCTACATTTACGCATGGAGCAAGACAGGTTATCCTACGTGCGCCCCTAACCGCGACAAAGTCGAATGGTTGGCTTACCAGGTCTACATCAAGATCAAGAGGCAAAACGCCAACTTCTTCAACAACGGGAACATTCACTACAAGTTCAGTAATGGCAACATCATTCATTCGAACGCGCCGGACGTGGGAGTTGCGATCACCATGGGGAGGGTGGTGCAAAGCCGGGAAGGATTCAACATCGGCCAATACACGTATTCTGCGACGGGCGCGCATCCTGCGCCGGGGGAGCACAATTTAAACCGATGGTAGCCACGTAGCCACGTCGAGTTCTAAACCTGCTTGGAAGCTAAAGTGCATATCGGTCAGCGAGGAAGGATATGCAATGAACAGCTTTCGACTCTTGTTTGCTTTAGGCGCCTTGGGAGTAATCACTGCTTTGGCGCAATCGGTGGATGTACGCGGGGCAATTGATCGTACTCAGACAGATTTGCGCCGTGCCGAGGATTTTGAGCGGCAACACGGCAAGGAAATCGCGCGCTACGACAACGCTGCCAAACATCTCTCCGAATTCGATCGTGATTATGTACGCGGCCACTTTGATCGCGGGAAGTTGGACACAGCGATCGACGATCTGAAGAATGTCGTAGATCACAACACGCTGAACCCGAGCGATCGGGATGCCCTGATTGCTGACTTGCGTGATCTTCGTGTAGCGCGCGCTGAACGCCGCTAGTGTTTTTCTTGGAGAGCGGCCGCCGTACAAGCGGCAGCCTTCAATACTGGGTTGCAACGGGCAGTAGCATGGTCGACTTCCACCTGATAGCCGGAATCGGCCGGTTCGTGGATCGGATAGTCAGTGCTCAGGATTTGTGCGCCGCTTGCGATGCTGAGATCACGCTTTTTGCCGTCGTTTTCCCGGATCTGAGCCGGAGCCGGGTCAGTCATGGTGCGTACGATGTAGCCTTTCTTGATCAGACCGGGAACTAGCTCAGGATCGCTTGAAGAGTTGTTGCATTCCGTGAAGGCAGCGTCGGGGGTACCCGGCGTAGCGTTGGTGAAGAAGACGCGGCCTTCCAAGCTCGGATGGCCCTTTGTATACATAGGGCCCACGCGGCGTTGATCCAAGAGGAAGATTACCTTTCCCCTGGTGCTTTGTAGTGTGGGCCATCCCACCGTCGTTATGGCTTCGTTGAGTGTCTTGTGACTGCCGCGGACTTGGTCAGGAGTAATCATTTCATCAGCTTTAAAGACTGAGCGGACTTCGGCATCTAAAGCATCGAAGGTTTCAGGGGTGATGGTTTCCGGAGTTACGAAACCTTCGGCGCGCGGCTTGCCATCCTTGTTCTCCACCAAGATGAAGATCGGCAGATGGCCTGGATGAGCTTTTGACCAATTGCGCACGATCGTCAGGCAATTGGTGAAGGGCTCGCAGTTGCTGCGGTAATCAAGGTCTTGCACGTGTAGAACCTTGAAGCCCGGCTTGGTCATGACACCGGTGGTATCGAAAGGCGGGTCTGCGGGGAAGCCGGCTTTCTGTGCCGCGGCTGGACCTTGCGGATTCGCAAAGAGTCCGCCCTTCGTATCCCCGTAGACATCGATCTCGATCTGGCGCACTCCATCGTCCAATTGCGTTGTTAACGCGGGGTGGCGGTAATCGAGTGAATTGGCCGCTTGCGGGTTGATCTTGCGCAGATAAGCCATCTCATTGGGGCTGATGCCGGAGTGATAGCTGTTGTGTGTGCCCACGATCTGGATCTCGTTCAGCTTAACTTCTTGGGCTAAGGCAGAGGCAAGGGTGAGGGCTGCAAGAATCAGGGGCTTCATCGAAGCCCCATTTTGACAGAGCAGGCTTACACCTTGATGACAGCAAGTGGAATAGGATAGTGGCCGGAGATTCTATGGACACTCGAGTTACCCGGCGCGGTGCGCTTCTTGGCTTAGGGATGAGCGCCGTTGCAACGGCAGCACCTGCTGAAAAACTTCCGATGGGGATGAAGGGTGAAAGCGCTGAGACGCCGAAACTGTGTCTCGAAATCGGAAGCGGTGGGCTGGCTGCGGGCTCCTTCGATGACGCAGGCATGCGGCGGATTAAGCAGCTCGGCGTGAATCACGTCATTGGCGCGGCGGGGCCGATTCCTTGGACTGAGACGCAGTTGCGCGAGATCAAAGATAAGTTGCAGACCGGCGGGCTGACGCTGGGCAACATCATGATCTCCGGCTTCAACAACGCGATCTACGGACGCGAGGGGCGCGATGCAGAGATCGAGAAGGTGAAGGCTTCGATTGTGGCTGCAGGGAAAGTCGGGCTGCCGGTGGTGGAGTACAACTGGTATGCGCATCGCGCGATGGAAGGCTATTACGAAGTGCCGGGGCGCGCGGGGTCTGGCTATACGGGGTTCGACTACGAGCGGATGAAGGGGATGGCGCCGCTTGAGAACGAAGGCGCACATAACCTTGAGGAGATGTGGGGGACGATCAGCTACTTCTTGAAGGCTGTGGTGCCGGTGGCCGAGAAGGCGGGTGTCCGGTTAGCACTGCATCCGAACGATCCGCCGGCGCCGATGAGCCGGGGGTCACAGCAGATCATGGGCACAGTGGAGGGATGGAAGCGGTTGATCGAGATTGTGCCAAGTAAATCGAATGGGATTACGTTCGATTGCGGGGTTACGCGGGAGATGGGGCACGATCCGGTGGAAGTGTGCCGGTACTTTCAATCGCGAGACCGGATCAATCATGTTCACTTCCGAAATGTGCTCGTGGAAAAGCCTTATGAGCACTATGAGGAAGTGTTCATCGATGAAGGCCTGAACAACATGTTCCTGGTGATGAAGGAGCTAATCCGGCAGAAGTATCCACGGATGATTTACCCGGAACATCCGCGGGCGCTGGATTATGATCGCGAGCGTCCGGGGTTTCGGACGCAGTATCCCGGTGGCGGCGGCTATGCGGCGTTCGCGTTCAACGTAGGCTACGCGCGAGCGATGATGCAGGCTTGCCTAACCGACGCGCGTGCGTGAACTCGCGGCGGCGGCTTCGCTACGGCCGGGCTTCTTCCGTTCAATCGGGGGCTCGGCTTGAGAGGCTAGCTGGAATCGTCGAAGCTGGTCGGTGACGCAGACCAGGAACATCGGCTGACGGGCGTTCTTCATGAGATCCACCACCCGATCGGAACTCTCTTCCAGATAGATTGCCTTGCCGTCAGTAAGGAGATGGATTTCGGAATTATGGTCCACCGCGTCAGCCAACCGCCTGCCCATTTCTTTTTGCAGATAGCGTAAAACGCGACGAATCTTCTGGAGGGAAAAGCCTTTCTTACGAAGCGCGGCGATGACGGAGACTTCGACTACCTCATCGGGGGCGTAAACGCGACGATGGCCATCCTGGCGGGGAGAGACTACGTTCCGCTCATCCCACCATTGCAACTGGCGAAGACTGACGCCGGAGATTCGTGCAACGTCGCTGCTTGTGAACACCTGTTCGCTGCCCGGTTCCACGGTTTTCGATTTTCTCGCCTTGACGCTACCTGACTTGACCATGCCTGACGCCTCATCCATGAATTCGGGGCCTCTCAGGAGTGTACTAGAGAATCAGGACGTTGACGAGATCGAAACAATAAGAATTCCTCCAGGGGGTGATAAACTAATGGATTAGCCTACCTGAAGGATTTCTGTGTCTGATCATCTCACCCGAAAAGACTTGCGCACCGATGGTTTCGCGGTCGCAGTCGAACACAACGTTGAATATGTCGCCGAACACCGTAAGCAACTGATTCAATACGGCGCTATTGGACTGGTCGTGGTTCTGGCAGGAGCCGGGATTTACGGCTACCTAACCCACGCCAAGACGGTTCGGGAGAATCAGCTTACTGATGCAATTGGAATTCAGGAATCGCAGGTAACGCCGGGTGCACTGCCGGGTTCGGGCTCCTACACAACGGAAGAAGCCAAGACCACTGCCGCGCAAAAGGCTTTCACGGCATTAGCCACCGAACATTCTTCCTCTAAGGAAGGCTTGATCGCGGAATACTATCTGGGTTGCATAGCCTCTGACGCGGGCAAGCTGGAGGAGGCGCGGAAGCATTTTCAACTGGTTGCGGATTCAAGCGACAAGGACTATTCTGCCCTTGCAAATCTTTCACTAGCCGAAGTGGACTACATGCAGAACAGGCCTGCCGATGGAGAGAGAATCCTGCGAGGACTGATGGATCGTCCGACTTTGCTGGTGTCGAAAGACCAGGCCACAATTTCGCTCGCGCGTCATCTGGCAAAGACCAATCCCGCTGAAGCAAGGAAGCTGTTGGAACCGGTGATCAAGTCGTCGAGCGTCGCCAGCCAGATTGCGGTCAGCGTGATGAGCGAAATCAAGTAAGGACGGTTTGCTCTCCTACCTACGATTTCCGCTCGCCGGTAGCCGCGGGCGGAGATATCCCGAGCCGGAACATCCGTATCGGAATTTGTTTCAACGAGATAGAGGCCGGATTATCCATGCCCGAGCGTTCCGCCGGCTCGAAGCCAAGACACAGGTATTCGCGCCTGGGATTTCAGATCATTTCCGCAACAGGCTGACTCATACCATCGAAGTCGCACAGATCGCACGCACCATCGCGACCGTTCTAGACGTGGATACGGCGCTTACGGAAGCTTTGGCGCTGGCCCACGACATTGGGCATCCACCGTTCGCGCACGCGGGAGAGGCGGAACTGAATGTCCAGATGAACCGGTTTGGCGAACGGTTCGACCACAACATTCAGGCGTTGCGCATCGTCGAGACGTTTGAGCAGCGGTATGCGCGGTTTCCGGGATTAAACCTGACGTTTGAGGTGCGCGAAGGCGTGGTAAAGCATTCGCGGGACTTCGAGAAGGGTGAGTTTCCGGAGTTGGACGAGTATCTCCCGGGGTTGCGGCCGCCGCTGGAGGCACAGTTGATCGATCTGGCGGACGAGATTGCCTACGACGCGGCGGACCTGGATGATGGCTTCTCCGCTGGATTGTTCAAAGCCCGGGATGTGGCGGAGAATGTTCCGGCTTACGCGGAACTGATGGAGACCATCGAGACGCAGTTTCCGGGCGCTGACGAGAGCGATCAGTTCCAGGAGATTCTGCGGCTTTTGACAGACTGGCTGGTTTCGGCCCTAATCGAGGGTACGGTTGAAGCGGCGAAAGCGTCGGGGGCGAAGGATTCTAGCGAGGTGCGTGAGGTTCCAGGCCGAATCGCTAAATTCACTCCGACTGCACATCAGGCTTCGCGTGACCTGAAGGCGTTCATGCACAAGTTCGTGTTCTCGAATGATCATCTGGTATCGGACAGGAAACGGTCGCGAGCGATGATTGCGGACTTGTTTCAATTCTTCCTGGATCATCCGGAGAAGCTGCCGGAATGGCACGCGGCGCGAGCTGTGGGTAAGCGCGCGCCGCGTGTGGTTTGCGACTATATCGCAGGTATGACCGATGTGTTTTTCCATCGGACCTACGAAGCCGCGTTTACTGGAAAGTAACAGTCTGTGACGTGCTGCTGAGGGCAGCCAGGTAGCCAAGATCCAAACCGGTTGCAGTGAAGTTCTTGACGGCTGACACGGCTCCCACGCTCATGGTGCCGATAGAGAACGAGCTGCTTCCGAGCGCACCCGCGGTGGAAGCCGGCAGGGAGAGAAGAACCACAGCGGGAATGTTGAACTGGCCCGCGCTGGTGGGCGCAATACATTCAAAGCCCGCGGCAACAATCGAAGAGCCGTTGTTGGTGGCCAACGCGTTCGATCCACTGATTTCGACGGAACCGGAGGGGTCGCCACCAGTCCAGGTGATCAATTGGCCGGCGGCACGGTTCACTGAGGAGACTGCGGAAGCGTTGGTCCAGGTGAGCGTCGGCGGAAGGGTAATGTTGGTGCTGATCGGACCCACGTCCTTACCGCCAGGTCCCGTGATGCTGTAGTTGCCAGGTGTCAGGAACAACGATGTGCTCGCGAGCGGCGTACTGTAGTAACCCGCAACGCCCGCTTGGGGAGTAAGAGTCTTGGTGCCGCTGGGACCGGTAAGTGTCAACGAGGCACCGGCATCCAAGCCGATCGGTTGAATCGGGTCAGCCAGCGTAGCAGTATTACCCGTGTAGAAATAGACCGTGCAGGCTCCGTAGGTGGTGACGTTGATGCCTCCTGTGGCCCCGGTATATTGCTGGAAGGTGTAGCGCTGGAAGGACGCTCCTGCGGTATCGGTCGTGGTGCCGGGAGTGGTGATCGTGCCGAAGCCGGGAACCGTCACCGAGGTGCCCGCCAGAGCAAGACGGCTCAGGCTGATGCTTCCTGTGCTGACGGTGCCTTTCTGCTGGAGGGTTGTGAGTTGGGTGCCGGTGAGTCCGGTGCCGACGGGATCTGAGCATACGCCGCCGGTGCCAATGGCCATCGAGACGTAGTTGCTGATCGTGCTACCCGTTTGGACGACGACGGGCACATGGCAGCCACTCACGCCACTGGGTACAAAGAATACGATCTGGTCGAGGCCGGGATATTGAGAGCGAGCGGCTGCGTACAGCTTCGCCTGGACTCCACCGACGTAGACATTGAAAGTGGAAGGCAGCGCAGCGAGGGTAGCAGTGCCGGCAGCTTCACTTCCACTGGGCCCGACGGGGCCGAGGCCTGTTGCCCAAATGATGTTGGCGTCGCCCGCCGTGGCCGCGGTCGTGAGAGTGTTCACGGCATAGTTGGCGGTGGTAATGATGCCTGGGCCAGTTCCCGCTTGATTCACGGTGAAGATGCCGACACTTGATGCCGCGACGGTGATGGGCACGGTGGCGCTGGTAGCGTTGTTATAGGTGACCGAGATAGTGCCGGTACCGACCGGAGTGTTCGACGGCAGCAGCGCGCTGAGTTGTCCGGCCGAGGTGTAGACCATCAACGGTTTCGTTGTCGTTCCACCGACAGTCACCGTCAGTGACGTTCCCGAAAGGGTGGTGGTGTACGGCAGGCTGGGTGCCACAGCCAGCGTCGCCGGGCCCATATTTTTGCCGAAGACGACGAAGAGAGAGCCTTGGGCTATTGCCGAACCGGGCAATCCGTTGGGCGTGTAGCTTGCTGTGTTGTATACGCCTCCGGCAGCGATAGAAGGCGTCTGGGCCTGTACGGCGGCTGCCGCCAGGAAAAGGGCGCAGGTTAGTTTTAGTCTCACGCAGGGTAACGCGTGAAATAAGGATGAAAAGGGTCAGTCCTCCGGTGTGATATGGGACAGTTCGGCCTTTCGGACCCCGTAAACCTTCTGAATCTGACGGCAAATGTGCTCGGCGAGCTTTTCGGGCGGCTCTTTGCTCTCGTAATCGACTTCCACTTTGATGAATAGATTTGCGCGCATCCTCTGGCAGTACACTAAACATGAATGGTGCTGGTCAAGGATGTGGTCGATCGCGACCTTTATTTCGTGGAGCCATCGCAGCCGGTTGCGGATGTGGCGAAGAAGATGGCCGAGTTGAAGGTGGGCGCGATCGTAGTGCTCGAAGAGGGCCGGCTAAAGGGGGTCTTCAGCGAGCGTGACCTGCTTACGCGGGTGGTGGTGGAATGTCTGGATCCAGGGGCGACGCGCGTGGAACAGGTGATGACCATTGATGTTGCGACGATCGACGATACCGCCGGAGTCGAAACGGCTATGGAGAGCATGCGCAAGAATTCCTGCAGGCACTTGCCGGTGTTACGCGGGGATGAGGTGGTGGGGTTTCTTTCGATGCGGGATTTGATGCACCACGAACTTTCGCGGCGGACCGAGGAACTGATGCGGATCCGCGCTTATGTTCACGGCGTGACATAGGAGGCGTTTGACCGGAATTGTTGTTTTTGCGCATGGGTCTTCAGTAGCCTCAGCCAATGACGCGGTGCGCGTCGTCGCGGCGGACGCGGGGTTTGAGTTTTATGAAGTGGCGTTCCTTGACGCGCTGCCGAATCTGAGGACGGCTGTGGGGAATCTTGTAAGTAGGGGAGCTGAGCGCGTCTTGGTTGTGCCTTACTTTTTGACACTTGGAATTCATTTGAAGCGGGATTTGCCGGCATTGGTGGCTGAATTGGGTGGGGAGCATCCGGGCGTGGAAATGCGGATTGCTCCGCCGTTAGACGGGCATCCCGGGCTTAGTCAGATTCTTGCAGACCGCGCGCGGGAGGCGATGTGAAGGCCCGTCTGGTGGAAAGTGTCGAGCTCGCGCCGCTCACCCGGCATTTCACTTTCGAGGCCGAAGAGAATCTGGAATTTGTTCCTGGTCAGTTCGTTTCGTTAGTTGGGGAAAGCGGCGGCAAGACGATTACAAGGGCTTATTCGATTGCTTCGGCGCCGGCGGGAAAACGATTTGACCTTTGCCTGAATCTGGTGGAAGACGGAACGTTCACGCCTACTCTTTTCGGGACGGAGCCGGGAGATGAGATCGAGTACAAAGGGCCATACGGATGCTTTGTATTCAAAGAGCCGATCAGCGATTCGATCCTTGTGGCAACCGGTACGGGGGTGACGCCGTTTCGATCCATGCTTCAGGAGCGGTTGCCGAAGGACTCTGAGCGGCAGTTCACACTCATTTTCGGCGCTCGACACGAACACGGTCTGTTGTATCGAGCCGAGTTTGAAGAGTTAGCCGCGAAGTATCCGAACTTTCGATTTGTGCCGACGCTGACCCGTCCAGGGGGCGGCTGGACAGGGCTTTCCGGCCGCGTCCATGCACATGTCGATCAAGAGTTGGGTGAGCGGAGGGATGTCGATGTTTATATCTGCGGAATGGCAGAGATGGTAAACGAGCTTCGGACCGCGTTGAAAGAAAAGGGAATGGACCGCAAAAGGATCATCGTAGAGAAGTACGATTGATTCATGAAGTTCACGGCTGCGCTGCTACTGTTCGCAGGCCTGATTCGGGCCGCGCCGGATGGCTGGACGCTCACCCGTGATGAACACTTCGAGATTTATTCCGACTCCGGTCCGACAGCAACGCGCGCGGCGATCCACCGGTTGGAGCAACTGCGCTCATTCCTCGTTCTAAACGCTGGTAGCGAGTTCGAGGGGCGCGGTGCGGTGCGCGTAGTTTGCTTCCGTTCGGCAGAAGAGTACGCTCCTTATAGGCTTCGCGCGGGAGCGGATGCATATTACATCGGAACCGAGAGTCACGACTACATCGTGGTGCCGCTGGACTTGTCCAGTGCCGGCGGTCTTCGCG
>JAOTRH010319677.1:20227-37550 GCA_034768845.1 Heliamphora exappendiculata
CGAATACGCCCATGTTTTGACCCATTCGGGCGGTCTTCATTGGCCTTCCTGGTTCAACGAAGGTTTTTCGGAGTTCATTGCGACAGCCCAGTTTGATGTCGGCAACTTAACGCTGGGTGGGGATTTGCGGCAACACTCCCAACTGTTGGCGCAAGAGCCGATGATTCCGCTGAACGAACTGTTTCGGCTTCAGCCCGGGTCCGCTGTTTTACAGGATCCACATCGGAGGGCGTTTTTCTACGCCGAAAGCTGGGCCTTGGTTGAGATGCTCGCCCTCTCGCCCAAATATGCCAAGCGGTTGCCGATGGCGCTATCGAAGTTGTCGGAGGGGATGGAGAGCGGGGCTGCGCTGGGTGCGGTTTTTGACATGCCGGTCGTCGAGATCGAACGCGACCTTCTTCGATTCTTATCCTCGCCGAAACCGAGTATTCAGCTTCCCGAGCCTGATCAGGCGGGAGTTTCGCTCCGAGAGAGCGAGGTTTCGTTCGCTGCCGCGCAGGGCGTGATTGCCGAGGCTTTGTTGGCGGCGGGCAATGTGGACCGTGCGGGGTTTATTTACAGTTCCATTTCGCAGTCGGAACCTAAGAATGCGAGTTTCACGGCCGGGATGGGGCTCGTTGCGCTACGCAAAGGTGATGTGGAGTTGGCGGCCCGTTTGTGGAACGCAGGCGTGGCGGGAGTGACCGATGCGGGAATCTGCTACCGGTTCGCGGTGATGGGTCAGGATGCGGGCGTTTCGAAGCACGCCATTCGAAGGGCTCTGGAGAGAGCCGTGGAACTCAAACCGGGGTATGACGAAGCCCGCTTTTTTCTCGCGAACATCGACAATTCTCTGGGCGACTACGAATCGGCTGCGGAACAGCTTCGAGGGATGAGATCGGTATCGCCAGCGCGCGCCTTTTCCTATTGGGCGATGCTCTCGAATGCTTTAAACGAGCTCGGCCAGCGGGATGAAGCTGTGGCCGCAGCTAAGCGAGCCCGGACCTACGCTTCGACTGTGGCTGAAGAGAAGCGGGCTATTCAGTTGGCTTATATGGCCCAGACGGACTTCACGGTCCAGTTACAGGCCGGTGGCGACGGGAAGTCACATATGGTGGGCGTACGGAAACCGAGAGACGCTGCCGACTGGAATCCCTTCGTGGAGGCCGGAGAGGAAATCAAGCGGATCGAAGGGAAGTTGGTGGAGGTAGGTTGCGACAGCGGGACGCTGCACATAGTGCTCGATTCTGGCGAGGGATCGCTTCAGCTCTCGATTCCGGATCCTTCCCGGGTGAGGATGAAGAACTCAACGGGAGAGTTTGTGTGCGGTACCCAAAATGCTGCGTCGGTGGTTGTCGAGTATGTTGCGTCGGGTGGGAACGCGGGTGTGATCAGGTCGATGGAATTTCGTTAGTCCAGAAACTTGACAATCAGGCACTAAGGTTTCATACTTGGATTGTACTAACCACGAGGAGCAACCTTTAGTCATGGGCAAAATTATAGGAATCGATCTCGGCACAACCAATTCCGTTGTGGCCGTCATGGAAGGCGGACAGCCGACTGTCATCGCCAATCAGGAAGGCGCGCGCACGACCCCTTCCGTAGTTGCATTTACAAAATCGGGCGAAAGGCTCGTTGGACAGGTCGCAAAGCGGCAGGCGATCACGAATCCGGAAAATACGATTTTTTCGATCAAGCGCTTCATGGGACGCCGTTCCGAAGAAGTGAACGAAGAAATGAAGATGGTGCCGTACAAGGTGGTCCGCGGCGATAACGGCGACGCTCGCGTGGACATTAGCGGCAACAAGCAGAGCCCGCCGGAAATTTCGGCGATGATTCTGACCAAGCTGAAGGAAGCGGCCGAGTCTTATCTGGGTGAAAAGGTGACGCAGGCCGTCATCACTGTTCCGGCGTACTTCAACGACGCACAGCGGCAATCGACCAAGGACGCGGGCAAGATCGCGGGCCTGGAAGTGATGCGCATCATCAATGAGCCGACGGCAGCAGCGCTGGCCTACGGTCTGGACAAGAAGAAGAACGAGACGATCGCGGTTTACGACTTCGGCGGTGGCACGTTCGACGTTTCGATTCTTGAAGTTGGCGACGGCGTTGTGGAAGTGAAGTCGACCAACGGCGACACGCACCTGGGCGGCGACAACATCGACCAGCGGATTATCGATTGGGTGGTGACCGAGTTCAAGAAGGAGCAGGGCATCGACCTCTCGAAGGACCAGATGGCTTTGCAGCGGCTGAAAGAAGCCTCTGAAAAGGCCAAGATGGAGCTTTCGACCTTGATGGAGACGGAGATCAATCTTCCGTTCATCACTGCGGATGCGACCGGTCCGAAGCACCTGGCGATGAAGCTCACCCGTATGCGCTTTGAGCAGATGGTGGACGACATCCTGCAGAGGACCATGGAGCCTTGCAAGAAGGCAATGGCTGACGCGGACGTGACGCCTCAGAAGATCGATGAAGTGGTTTTGGTCGGTGGTTCGACGCGCATTCCCAAGGTGCAGCAGTTGGTGAAGAACATGTTCGGCAAAGAGCCGAACCGGACGGTAAACCCGGACGAAGTGGTGGCGGTCGGTGCCGCGATTCAGGGCGGCGTGCTCGGCGGCGACGTGAAAGACGTGCTGTTGCTGGACGTGACCCCTCTCTCGCTCGGTATCGAAACTCAGGGCGGCGTGATGACTCGTTTGATCGAGCGCAACACGACCATTCCCACCCGTAAGAGCCAGACCTTCTCGACTGCGGCTGACAACCAGACGACAGTGGAAATCAAGGTGGTTCAAGGCGAGCGCACGTTGGCCGCTGACAACAAGGTTTTGGGTATCTTCCAGCTTGTTGGAATTCCGCCGGCGCCGCGCGGAGTGCCGCAGATCGATGTGACTTTCGACATTGATGCGAACGGTATTCTGAACGTCACTGCCAAAGACAAGGGCACGAACAACGAACAGAAGATTACGATCACCTCCTCTTCAGGTTTGTCGAAGGACGAAGTCGACAAGATGGCAAAGGAAGCGGAAGCGCATGCGGCCGACGATCGTAAGGCGAAGGACCAGATTGAAGCGAGAAACCGGGCGGATTCGATGATCTACAACATCGAGAAGACGCTCAAGGAAAATCGCGACAAGGTGAGCGCGGACGAAGCGAAGAACATCGAAGCCGCCATCGAGGAAACCAAAGCCGCGATGACCGGGAACGACGCGGATAAGCTGAATGCCGCTACCGACAAGCTAACCGCAGCTAGCCACAAACTGGCTGAGGCGATGTACAAAGCCTCTTCGCAGACGCCGCCTCCGGGTGGTGATGGCGCGCAGGCGGGCGGTGCAGGTCCAAAGCAGGAGAAGCCCAAAGACGACGTGGTCGATGCGGAGTTTGTTGACGTCGACGACAAAAAGTAAAAGGCGATGGCCGCTGCCAAAGACTACTACGACACACTAAAAGTTCCGCGCGAGGCGTCGGCGGAGGACATTAAGAAGTCCTACCGGAAGCTCGCGCGGAAGTATCATCCGGATCTCAATCCGGGCGATAAATCCGCCGAAGAACGCTTCAAGACGGTTCAGGAAGCGTTCGATGTTCTTAGCGATGAGAAGAAGCGGAAGATGTACGACCAGTTTGGTGTTTACTCTGACTCGGGCCCGCAGCAATCGGGCCCGCAGCAGGGTCCGAACATGGATTTTGGAGGATTCGATTTCTCCGATTTTGCCCGTCAACACGCCGAGGGACGTGGACGGCAACAGGAATCTGGCGGGGCGTTCCGGGATCTGTTTTCTAATTTCTTCAAGGGCGGCGGCCAGGAACCTGAAGCCACGCCGGAGAAAGGCGGTGATCTTGAGTATGCCGTCAATATCGATTTTTGGCAGGCGATTCGGGGAACTCAGGCGAAGCTGGAAGTGAGCCGCCATGAAGTGTGCGGCGTGTGCCATGGATCTGGGTCTTCGGGCACGGGGTCGATGGCTTGTCCGCAGTGCAGCGGCACTGGTCAAGTGACGCAGATGGCCGGGGCAATGAAGTTCAATCTCACTTGTCCGAAATGCCAGGGCAAGGGCCGGCTTAGGAATATTTGTCCTAACTGCCAAGGTGATGGACGCCTTGTGAAGAAAGAAATGGTTGAGGTTCGTATTCCTGCGGGCGCACAGAATGGTTCTCGCTTGCGTGTGCCAGGCAAGGGAAATGCGGGGACGCAAGGGGCCCCCGCGGGCGATTTGTACATCACGACGCGAGTGGAGGAACATCCTGTTTTCCAGCGGGATGGTGACACGATCCACATCAAGATTCCGATTAGTGTGACCGAGGCGGGGCTTGGAGCGAAGATTGAGGTGCCGACGATTGATGGCCGCGCGCTGTTGAAGATTCCGCCGGGGACCCAGAATGGGCAAAAGTTCCGTATGCGCGAGAAGGGCGTTTATAATGCCCGTAAGGACACACGGAGCGACCAGATCGTGGAAGTTGCGATTCAGCCACCCAAAGTAGAGGACGAACGCACCAAAGAGATTCTGCGTGAATTGGCGCAACTGCACCCGGAGGATCCGCGGGCTGATTTGTGGGAGAAAGTCTAAGGGGCCGTTATGAGGAGTAAATCCAAAGCCGCCTATATGATTTCCTCGGTAGCGGAGCAGTACGCGATTCACCCGCAGACGCTTCGACTTTATGAGCGCGAGGGGCTACTGAAGCCGTCCCGAAGTGATGGAAATACGCGGCTCTATACCGATGAGGATCTGGAGCGCCTGGAAGTGATCCTCCATTTAACGCGAGACTTGGGCGTGAATCTGGCCGGCGTCGAGATTATCCTCAACATGCGCGAAAAGATGGCCGAAATGCAGCGCCAAGTTGAGGATTTCGTTACGACGATGAACAGCGAATTGGCCTCGCGGCCATTCGGGCAACCCCAGGTGAAAGAAAAGACGGCTCTAATCCCAGTGTTGAAGTTCTTTCCGGTCAAGCGCTAGTTAGACTTTCCCCTCCTTCCGCGCGTCGATAATGAAGATAGTATGCGTGGAATTGTTGCGTTTTCCTGCTCGATCGCCGCCGCCTTTCTGGCGCTGGGCCAGCCTCCTAATCCATTCGACAAGCCGCCTGCCGATGTTGACGATGCCTTGCGGGCGCGTGTCACGCAGTTTTATCAGTATCACGTTGATGGTAAGCTGCGGCCGGCGGAGGCTCTGGTAGCAGAGGAATCGAAAGATGATTTTTACGCGGCAGCTAAACCCTCCATCAAGGCGTTCCGTATCGACCAGATCGCCTATTCGGATCACTACACGAAGGCGAAAGTGACAATGGTGGGCAAGGCGATGGTGTCATTCATGGGTATGGCTGCGCCGCAGATGATGGACATGCCGTTTCCTAGCTACTGGAAGATCGAAAACGGCAAGTGGTGCTTCTATTATTTCGTCGACCCGGAACGCATGACGCCATTCGGCAAGCAGAAGGCGCCGTCCAAGGATAGCAAGGGAGTCGCCGCAGCTCCGTTCAAGCCGATGGATCTGTCGACGATCGCGCAGGGGGTGAAACCGGAGAAGACGGCCGTGAAGCTGGGGGAGACGGAAGAGAAGGTTTCCTTGACCAACACGCTGACCGGCGTAGTAACTCTTTCGCTCTCAGAGAAGGAATATGCGGGCATTGAAGCAAAGCTGGACAAGACCGAATTGAAGGCTGGTGAGGTTGCGACTCTCACGATCAAGCCTCGGTCGGCGGTTGGTCGTCCCCGTACGATGGTCGGGGTGATTGTACAGCCTTCCAATCAGTTCATTCAAGTCGAAGTTAAGTGAGCAGCAAATGAAGAAGGGCAGGTCCTCCAACTAGAGGGCCTGCCCTTTGTGTTTACTGCCAGTTTAATTACTGTACGTTCAGAGTGGCACCCTGTGAGAACTGAGGACCAGAGGGAGTCGTAACTCCGATCGAGATCTGAACTGCGCCAGGGATGGTGGAAGACGGCACTGTGAAAGTGACGGTCTCGACACCTTGGAGATCGGGCGAATAGGCAACTGAGGTGTACGGCGCTCCCTGATTCGCGATACCCAGGGTGAGCGGGTAAAGCGAGGTAGCGGTAGAACCTGCGGCAGGGAAAGCATTTGTTCCGAGGCCAGGCGTCAGCGGAAGGCCCGTCACATACATCGTGACTGTTTCACCGCGGTTGGCCGGATTGGTTGGGCTAGCGACGGTTCCGTTCGCCTTGATGGCGACCAGATACTGGAGGTTATTGGCGCCGGCATAGGTAAAGAGGCCGGGACTTGCGGCGAGAATGTTGACCGGGACGGTGGTCGATCCGCCGCCAGGTGTGGCGATGGTGACGTTGCCGGAGCCGGTCGCTGCGTCGCGGGGCACTTCAACGCTCACGAACTGGCTCCCATTGACATTGCCGACATCGATAATCGGGGCAAAGGTCTGGCCGAACTGGACAGTGACACCAGCCATTGAAAGCGGCAGGGGGCCGACGCCGAAAGCACTGGTAACGCCCTGTAAGTTGGTCGCGAGACCGCTTCCGTAGATGGTCACAATTGAGCCGGGAGACATGCTGTTCGACGCACCGCTTGCGCCGTTAGTAAAAGTGAGATTCGAGGGACCCGGGGGGATAACCGTAAGATTAAACGTAACGGAGAAATTACCCGCGGTTGCCGTAATGACCACCGGTCCTGGATTGGGCCCAGCCGTGACGCCACAAAGAGCCTGACCGCTGGGGTTCGTCTGGGCATTCGGTACGCCGAGTGTCGCCGAGCCTGACACGAGGGCAAAGGTGACCGGGAGACCGGAGAGCGAAGATCCGGTGCTGTTGGTAACAGTCACAGTCAAAGGCACCGAGAAAGCCGTATTTACGAACGCCGATTGCAGGTCGCCTGCGCTCTTACTGATTCCGGTCAAGCTTACATTCACCGTTTCGGTGAACTGTGCGGGATTCTTAATGAGACCGCCGGTATCGGCGAGGTTGATGGTGATCACTCCAGGGACGCTTCCAAGAACCACGTTGGCTGAAACTTTACCGGACGTATCAGTAACTTGGCGGACGTTGGTAAAGGTCGCACCACCGCTCGGCGACGCAGTGAATGTCATGGAAATTCCAGGAGTGGGGTTGCCGCCTAGATCGGTTACGACAGCGACGATCGGGAGCGCAAGTTGCTTGCCGGGCGTGCCTGACTGATTGTTGCCGGAAGTAATCTGAATGAGAGCGGGAGGTCCTACCGTTACGATGAACGGAATCGGAATCTGGGAGTTAAATCCACCAATGCTGATCGTAAGGGTTCCTGAACCAATTTTGCCGAATACGGGCGTGCAGCTAGCAATACCGCTGGCGTTAGTAAGCGGCGCAACGCCTTCGGCGCACGAAATGGACCCGGTTGAACTCGGATCAACGACGAGGGAAAGAGCGATATTAGGAACGCCGCCGGACGGCGAAATGACTTGCACCTGCAAAGCTGACCCAGCCGTCGACCCCGCAGGACCTGTGAGAGTTTGGAAAGAATTAAGCTGACTAAAATTCGCCGACACGAGCGGCTGATTATTTGAAGTTAAACCCGTAGTTGTTTCAATGAAATTCGCGAAAGCAATTCCCGCATAGTTCGCTGTTACGGTAATGGAGTCGTAAGCTGCGGACTGACCAGGAACCAACCCGGCGCCATAGATATATGTTGACGCGGTCCCCGTCGAGTCAGTGACTCCTTGGAGCGAGTTGCCTATGAGCAACAAGCCTAGCGTATCTGTCTGGGTGAAGGTGATCACCTGTCCGGGCATAGGATTTCCAGACTGATCAAGAAGCTTCACAACCAAGGGTTGGCTTTGCTGTACAGGCAGCAGTAGTTGCCCCTGTCCGCTGACCACCGTCAAGGTTTGGGAATAAGCGGATGGCACCGCAATGCTCAACCCCAATAGGAACAATAGTGCTGGGGATTTTAGTCTAAGCGAGGAAAATGTCATGGGTATCCTTTAGCAGTTGAAACACCACTTATACTTTATCGTTTTGTTAGTACTATTTCAAAAAAAAAGGGGGAGCCGAAGCTCCCCCGAAGTGTACATCTGAAGTGCAGTAATTAGTTGGACAGAATTTCGCCGGCGCCGGACGTCGTAACGTTCGGGTTCGGTGCACGAGTCACAACCGACGTATCGGGGATGATCAGTGCGAGGTAGCCTTCCGACAGACCCTGACCAGGACCGCCGAAGCCGTCCTTGATAAAGGCGAAGCCGTGAGCATACTGGAACTTACACTGAGCGATCATATAGCCCTGGAAGCCAGCGGCGATATTGGAGGTCAGTGCGGTGTACACAGTGCCCGCGGTAACAGTCGGGGTGACGAAAGCAGCGGGTGCGCCTGAACCGTAGAAGTTCAAGGTACAAACGCCACTCTGGAGCGCGGTGCCGAACGGATCGGAAGAAGTCGCAGCGATCGCAAGGCCTGTGTCATAACCGGCCTGGTTAGTCACGAACGGGAATAGAAGGTTCGTGGCGCACTGGGCGATCGTGAAGCCATTGATGAGCGGCGAGGTCTGAACGAAACGGGGAACCGGGGAAGCGGCTGCGACAACTACCGTGCTGGTCGGAGCGAAATCGATCTGAACAGTGGAGGTGCCGAGGCCCGGGGAGTTGGTCGAGGGCGAAGCAGTGTAGGTCACGAGAACGGGAACCGAGAAGGACTCGATCGTGTTCTGTGAAATTGCCTGCTGAGAGGTAACTTCGTAAACCGCAACACCAGCGCCGCTGGTCAGAGCAACTGCCGCGAAACCGCCGTAGGGGGTGGTCGTCGGGAGGTTGGTCGTCGTAGAAGCAGGCATCGGGTTGAACGGAGCGGTCTCACTCTGGGTCAACTGCATGAATTCCGTCGGCGTGTTGTTGGCCAGCGTGTTGCTGGGGAGGGTCGTCGGAACATAGATGGTGACGCCAGTGGGGATGCTACCAAAGGTCAGCTTGACGCGGGTCGCGAAATCTGCAGCACCGATCAAGAAGCCGGTTGAGGTGGAGCCGCCATTGAGGAACGTGCCGCCTTCAACGTTCTGCGAGTTGCCGGGGGTGGATTCCTGGCTCGCGCTGACTGCGTAACGCAATTTGGTCGCGGTCGCAAAACCTTCGGTGAAGTTGATATATTCCACCAAAGCCGCAGTGACGCTGGAGCTGGACAAGCTCTTGGACGAGCACTGAGTGAGGGTGGGAGCCGAACCGCTGGTGTTGCCGAAGGGCAAGCTGACTGAGTTCGAAACGGTGCTGCTGAAACCGGTCACAGACTTGGACACCAAACCAGTGAACACGCTACCAACGGTCTGAAGAGGACCGCTGATCGGGATACCGGCAGAGGTCGAAATCGATTCGCTGATGGTGCTGGTCGAGAATCCGGTCGGCGCACCGAGAGCAGAAGCGTTCGCACGAACGTTCGTGATCCGGAGGGTCAACTGGGGAGTGATCGTCTGGGCACCCGAGAGGAACGAGGGGCCCGGGGGATCAACCGGCACGTTGAAGAACGTCAACTGGTTGGTTGCCGTCAGAACGCCTTGGTACACGTTAGCAGCAGCGTACTGAGGGATCGACGAACCAAGCGGAACGATGTTCTTGCCGCCGCCAGCACCGTTGCCGGTGACTGCGGTGTTGCAAGCAAAGTTGTTGCTGCTGTTAGCCGGGCAAAGAACCTGGCTGCCGGAAGGAAAGTCGTTGATCATCAGGATGGATTCCGTGATGTTCGTCGTTCCACCGATCAGGCGGCTTGTTACCTGGGTGTTGAGGGCCACGGTGATGTTTACCGTAGGTACGGCGATGCCGGTCGGCGTCGCAGTACCGCCCGTGCAGCTTAACACTAGATCACCGACGAGTTCGGTAATTCCCTCGGCGCGATCCTGCTGCGGGGTGGCGGCGTTAGCAAAACAGGTAATCCCGTTTAGCGTTTGCGCACTAGCACTGCCGGAGATGCCCATAAAACAGGCAACGCCAGCAAATGCTAGAGCGTACTTTCTGAAATCTGCCATTCTTAATTCTCCTTGTAAATTTCGAAACACTTTTTGAATCGGTCGAAGTTCTCTTTCAACCTGAGCCTCAACTACAACAAATACCTCTACTGCCGTTAGGGAACTTCTCCGTGTCGGGCGGAGAACCAGACTTCCGAATATCCTCAAGTGGATGAATTCGGGTACAACTTAATGCAGCCTGCGCGTTCACCAATTCACTACTGAACTTCTTAACACTCCGTGCTCGCGGGATGGAAAGCTGAATATAGCCATGAAACCACGGATGCGCTCATGTCATTAATAGCGTGTGCGAATCAAGGAGTCAAGATATTTTTTTCGACTTTTGTCTTTATTCTCAACACGTAACCGGCTTTTTGACCCTCAACTGCGTCTATCTTGGACTCCACTGTGTCCGATTGTCCCGGTAGCAGAGATGCGGCGGCCGTCACTGCACCGCAACCACCACTGTGTTGCTCGACACCCCCGGAAGTTGCAACGAAAAAGGCAAGACCAAGCCTGGCGGCGTTTGGGCGGGTATTGAGAGGTTAACTTGGTACAGCCCGACGAATCCTGGCGTCAGTCCCGCGAAGGCGACCGGCAGATTTGTATTGGAAAGTACGCCTGATACCGCCGCTGTAGTTGAGGATAGGCCATTTTTTATGGCGGTAGCTCCTAAACCAGTGCAGTAGATCGTAATAGTACTTCCTCTTGGCGCCGGCGCAGTTGGCCCATTCAATGTTCCATTTTGGTTCACCACAGCCCCAAGCGAGCTTGTTCCATCGCTGGCCGTTCCGATTACAAAGATCCCGGGTGCGGCGGCCTGGATAGCTATGGATTGCGACGCGGTGCCGTAAGGCGATGTTATCTGAATCACAGACGTTCCCACAATAGTGCTGACGGGGATCTGTGCGTTTATCTGGAACGGGGTGGCGAGGACCACGGTGGCTGTCTGGCCGCCAACCGTGACGGCCGTTTTTCCGCTGGAATCCGCAAGACTCGCCCCGAAGATCGAGAAGATCCCTCCGGGCGACAATCCTGGCTGAAAGGTGGCGGCGTTCAAAACCGCTGATGCAGCGAACGAAGTCGAAGCGGGGGCGGGTACCCACTTTCCGCCGCTTTGAGCGACCAGGTAGGTGGCACCGCTCCCTAGCGCCGTCGTTCCCGTACCCGCCGGTGCAGATAGATCTATGACCGACGCCGCCCCGCCCAACGAAACCTGGTAGGCCGCCTGTTTGCCGTCGCAGTAAACGAACTGAGAGGTAAGGACCGGGGATTGGAGAGCGCTTCCCGTAACATAAGGATCTTGGAAGGACAAAGCTGCGCTGCAGCTATTTCCAGCGGACTGAATGGCAAGCGTGTTGACGAGTGTGATCGCTTGCGATATCGAATCGAAGAGGAGACCGGCCGGCGGAGGCGCTGTCGGCAGTAAGCGCAAGGCAGATCCTATGGTGGCTTGGTACGCGTGACCGCCGGCGCTGAAGCCTGTGAGGTAATCATTCAGGTTGGCCCTCCCGAAAGCGGGGTTGGGATCGAGAATGACGACGCTGCCGTCCGTAGCAATCCCTGTCGATACTACCGTGGTGCCTCCGGCGGGCGTCCCGTCCTGAGTGAGTACAAGGCTGAGCAGAACAGGATCTCCACCAGCAGTGAGGGCACGGACCGAGTTTATATCCGATTTTTCGGCGGACACATAAAGATTGGATCCGGGGAATTGGACCAGCCGCCAGAAGTTCACCAGCTTCGATGCGTTCAGATACCCATCCGGCAACGCCGACAGGAACTGATCAAGAGTCGCAACCGTTGCCTGGCCGTTCGCTGCGGGCATGCTGGCCAGATTCTGGTAATAACGGATCATGGAAGCGGCGGCAGCCATCTGTGCTCCCGTCGAGGTGGTGGCAGCGAACTGTGGGTAGTTAGGCAACGTATAGGAACCCGACGACTGCGCATCGAAAATCGCGATCTTCCCCAGCGCCTGAGCTGTCACGGCGGCAATACCGGGCGTAACCGGCAGCCGGAGCGAGGTTGCTGCGCGGCCGGTTGAATCCGTCAGAACGGAGGCAGGGGTCACGGTAGCTCCCGGAGAAGGCGAGAAGGTGACGGTCGCTCCAGCGATCGGAGCATTCGAACTGTCCGTGAGCGTTACCGCCAGGGGTGTCGCTAACGTGCTTCCAGGAGGGCCCGTCTGATTATCGCCTTCATACTTATTGAGTTGCGGAGCCGCTGATGCGATAGAGCGCACCGTGTAAGTGCCTGTTGCGGAGGTGGTACCCGCGGCTGCTTTGATAGTGACCGCGCCCGCGGCCATGCCAGGCGCGATATAGGAGTCCCATTGATAAGCGCCCGCTGGAACGGTCACCGCAAAGTTCGCTTGCCCAGTCTGCGAAACGGTCAGCGCAGCGTTATTACCGAAGCCGGTGATTGCAATATGTACGCGATTTCCAGGAAGAACGGTCGCCGGTGTGACCGTGACAGTGGGAACACGCGGATTGAGATGCTCCACCGCTGCGGCGGCACCAGGTTGCAGATCGATATAGCCATTCTCGAAATTTTGTCGCGCGACGCCGGCAGTGGTGACAGGGTCGGCCGACGGAACACCCATTTCTCCCGCCGGACCCAAGAGCGCAAGATACCGCGCCAGGATCAACCCTGTGGATTGGAAACCCTGCCCGGCGAGGCTGCCGTTAGAAATGCCGAAGATGGACCCGCCCGCAAAAGATTGGACGTAGCCCGTGTATCCTGAAACGGACGCAAACGCCGTTTGTGCCGATGCCGGATTACCGAGCGGCCCTGCTGCGTACCCGGTTGCCGCCCACTTCGCAAGCACCGGACCGGTGATCGACTGGACGGGGTTTCCTGCCAGCGCGCCTCCTTCAAAGAGCTGTATGCCGGCAGCGTTCGCATCCGCCGAAGGGTAGGCCAGAGTTCCTGAAGGCCCACCAAGCGCCGTGTATGCGGAAAGGATGGAACCGGTCACAACGAACGCAAGCTGGCTCAGATCTGACTTGGCTATCAAATAATGAATGGTGCCATCAGGCGAGAAAAGGTCCTGAACGTATCCGGTGCCCAAACGCCGAACCGGCGTCGCAGCGGGAATCAACACCACTAAACTATCGCGCGACACCGCCGACTGAAATGCACCCTGGATCGCGGCATTCGGCGCGCCTTGTCCGATTTGACAACATGGCTCCACGGCAGTGACGACCAATGCCTTACTCACCAGCCCTTCGCTGGTTGCCGTGATACTGGCAAGCCCTGAACCGACGCCCTTCAAAGTGGCTGAGTAGCCATTTGGTGTAATCGTTACCGCGCTGCTATTCGAAGTCGCCCAACTAATACTGCGGCCGACTGCGGCAACGCCGGCGTTATCGAACAAGCTGGCGGTGACTGTAAGGGTCTGGCCATACTGAAGAGTCGCGGCGCCAACGGGCGAAAGATCGATTTCGTTAACAGGAAGGACCAGGGTCGGCGGGCTCCCAACGGTATATACGATCCTGCCGCCTTCGAACGTCTGCCGGTGAGATCCATCGGCGAGCGTTACGTCGTTCGAGGTAGGAAGCCCAAGCGTACCAGTTGGACCGCTAAAGGTGTTATACAGATCCCAAATCGGCTCGTAGATCGCGAAGTTCGACCCGCTATTGATGCCGGAAGTGACCGCGAATGCCATGCCGCTTGAGAATACCTGCGCGCTGGCTGTGGTCTTGGATGGCGATGTGACGGTAGCTGAGGCGGCGAAACCCATTCCGAGAGGAGAGGAAGGGCCGCCCAGATTGTTCCAGATCGTATAGATTCCTCCGCTCACATTGAAACCAGTCCCGTTGGGGTTTGTGCCGGCAGCATAGGTAAAGAGAGCGTAGTTATTAGAGAAGAGCTGGTATTGGCATCCCGAAATACCCGGGCAAACGGCGGTATTCATCGTTGGGTATCCAGCGGCTGCCTGAGTGACGCTCGCATAATACGTGTACATCGGGTCCAGCACCTGAAAGATACCGGTTGTAGATAACGTCGCGAGGTTCGGCAGGATCAGCGCGTACTTCGCCGTGGAGGACGAAAGACCGGAGAACTCCTGGTAATATCCGGTTGTTCCTAGCTTTGAAACGTTAATGCTGGGAGTGGGATTTACCAGTAGGTTGAAACCGTTCTGGAAAAAGGCATTTTGAAAAGCGTTCGCCGCTACTGCGTTTGGGGCGTTACCACCTACGGTATTCTGGCCGCAAAGAGAGGCGGCAAAGCAGAGAAAAAGTAACGCTTTGCGGTATAGGGGCATTCACTGGCTGGCACAAACGTACAGAATAGGATGATAGTACGCTTGGAACCCCGCCCGCTCTCCGAAGTTTCATACAGTTAAGAGAGAGATGCCCTACGTAACCTCCCGAAAAGCCAGGATCTATTGGGAAAGCCACGGGACCGGCGACCCGGTGTTGATGATCATGGGCCTGAGTTTTCCGCTGGAGATGTGGAACCGTGCGCTACCTTTGATTTCCGAGCGTTACCGGGCAATCGTCTTCGACAATCGCGGCGTTGGACGAAGTGACGTGCCGCGCGGGCCCTACAGGATCGCCGGCATGGCTCGCGACGCGGCTGCGGTTCTCGATGCGGCGGGTGTGGAAAAGGCGCATGTAATGGGTGCATCCATGGGCGGTATGATCGCCCAGGAGCTGGCGCTGCGCCATCCGGAACGCGTGCGTAGCCTACTGTTAGGCTGTACGAGTTGCGGCGGCCTCCGCGCGAAACCGCCGAATCTCAGGAGGGTGCCGATTTTTCGAAACTGGCGCGGCCTCACCAATGAACAGAGAGCAAGGGCCGTGGTGCCCCTGTTGTACGGACCCGGCACATCGAAAGAAGTGATCGAAGAGGACCTTAAAGTGCGCCTCATTCGTTACCCCACGATGCGCGGCATACTCTACCAGGCGATGGCAATTCCGTTCTGGAGTTCCTATCGCCGGCTTCCCCGGCTAAAAATGCCCGTCATGGTGATGCATGGAGATCACGACCGCATTCTGCCGCCGCTGAATGGAAAACGCCTGGCCGCGCGCATTCCGGGATCGAAACTGGTAATGATTCCTAACGCAGGACACATGCTGGTAAGCGATGCGCCCGAACAGGCAATGAGTACGATTTTGAGCTTTCTTGAAGCCCAGTCTTGAGCCTACTGCTTGTGGATGTTGTCGATCCAGTAATTCAGATCTTCCGGCACATGCGCGGTCGCGGTGATGTGGTCACCAGGCTTGAGTCCGTCGAGTAGTTTGGCATCATGCACGGGATAATCCATGGTCATCGCTTCCATCCAGCCGTCGATCTTCTCCGCATCAATGGAGGCTGATTTCCCGGCCGGATCCACCTTCATAATGACGCCGCGAATCGGGTAGAGCTTCGCTTTCTGCTCGGTCTTACAGCCGGCCGAGATAAAAAGAACGATGGATAGAAAGAGTGTGCGCGCCACACTTGGATTGTATGCTGTAGTTCTGTGAGCTTTGAAGTTGGACAGATAGCCGGCGACTATCAGGTGCTTGACCGCATCGGGCAGGGCGGCATGGGTACTGTGTATAAGGTGCGCCACACTATCTCTGACCGCGTGGAAGCAATGAAGGTGCTGCTCCCGGATCTGGACGCTGCGCATGACCTTGAAGATCGTTTTCTGCGCGAGATCAAAGTACAGGCCAGCCTGAGCCATCCCAACATTGCATCGCTGCACACGGCATTCCGTTACCGGAATCAGTTGCTGATGGTGATGGAGTTCATCGAAGGCGAGAGCCTGAACACAGCCATGAAGACGCGCGGGCTGACCCTCGGGGATTCGGTCCGGTACGCACGGGAAGTGCTTAGCGCACTGGGCTACGCTCACCGCATCGGCGTGGTGCACCGCGATATCAAGCCACAGAACATCATGATCACGGCGAGCGGCCAGGTGAAGTTACTGGATTTCGGCCTGGCAAGCGCGGCAAAGGGGAAAACCCTCACGCGCAGCGGCGCTGTGATGGGCTCGATTCAATACATGTCGCCTGAGCAGGTGAACAGCCTTCCCGCCGACGGGCGTAGCGACATCTATTCGTTGGGTATCACGCTGTATCAAATGGTTACGGGTGTGACGCCGATTCCAGGCGAGAGCGACTTTCAGATCATGAATGGTCACTTGAACCACTTGCCCGTGCCACCTGCTCAGATCAATCCGAATGTGGCCGGGTATATTTCGGCTGCGATCATGCGCGCCCTGGAGAAAAACGTGGCCAATCGATTCCAAACCGCTGAAGAGTTCTCAGCGGCACTCACGGTCGAGGAAACGATGTGGATGCCGCCGCAACCGGCTGCGACAGTCTCGTCGTACTCCGGAATCGACCCCGAAATGGTCGAGAGAGCGACGAAAATACTTACGCATTCTATCGGCCCGATCGCACGAGTGCTGGTGAAACGAGAGATGAAGAGCGCTACGGACTGGTCCACGCTGCGGGAACGTCTCGCCGCGGAGATTCCCAGCCCGGCTGAACGCGAAAAATTTCTGGCCGCCACGAAGTAGCGGCGAATTTACAAAATAAGTACTCCTCCTTAACGACGTACATTCCTCTCGAAGCGCAAGATCGAACCAGCAGGAATGCGCAACCTTACACGCCGTCGTTTTTATTCCGGATTCATCTATGCCGTGGGGGCGATCATCTCATCAGCAATCGCGCTTCCCGCCGCGCTGTATCTACTGGCGCCCACGAAGAACAAGCGCAACTCGACGTGGGTAGAAGCAGGGGACGTTTCGCAGCTTGAACCCAATGTTCCAGTGGAGTTGAGTTTTCAACAAACCATTACGGACGGCTGGACTACATCGGCGCAAAAGAAAACTGCGTGGGTCGTCAATCTCCCCGGTGAAGGCATCGTGGCATTCGGACCCCAGTGCACGCATCTAGGGTGCGCGTATCACTTTGAGGAAGACCGCAGGCAGTTCCTCTGTCCTTGTCACACATCGATTTTTTCGCTGGAAGGTAAGGTGGTTGCAGGTCCTGCGCCTAGGCCGCTTGACCGTTATTTAAGCAAAGTCGAGAACAACAAGCTGCTTCTGGGACCGATGAAGGAGTCCGCTTGAGCGGCCTGCTCGATTGGCTCGAAACTCGCACGGGCGTTGTCTCGGCAGTCGAGCATTTCATGACCGAGGAGATTCCGGCTTCAAGCGGATGGCATCAGGTATTCGGCAGCGTTGCGGTATTTCTCTTCCTGATCCAGGCGTTTACCGGCGTACTGCTGGCGATCAACTATGCGCCCACCCCCGGTGAAGCTTACAGCAGTTTGCACTACATTTTGACGGAGGTCACCGCGGGCCGCCTGATGCATCAACTGCACCACTGGGGCGCAAGCATGATGATCGTGGTCGTGGTGCTGCATATGGTGCAGGTGTTTCTTTGGGGCGGATACAAAAAGCCGCGCGAAGCGACGTGGATCGCTGG